>UYYA01005158.1:5108-36794 GCA_900624975.1 Angiostrongylus costaricensis | reverse complement strand
TCCAGAATCGTTGAAGAGTCGTCAACATAGAACCGATGTCTCGTTGTCCCGTTGGAAATAGAAACAATTTTATTGTGGTGTTCGGAGTGCATGAGCGACTGTTTAGCCGTAGACGTGTTCACCTGAACGCATGGAGAATTGTGAGAATTAATTGTATTGTGAGGATGTGGAACAAATAGCGCCAGCTCCCTTCAAGATTTAAGTGCGTTTAAGTTAGCTTCTAATTGGCTATCTTCCTACGTTGTCAAGTGGATGGTGAAAACTGTTCGAGTGCCGGAAGTGGAGACGTTCTGGATGGGCGTAGAAAATGCGAATAATTTCCTAAACTTCCATTTTTGTGTGTAATATGCGATGTTCCTAAGAGCGCGTTATTTGAAAACACATCGATGAAGTGGCTTCTATGATGCTGTGTCAAAATTTCGAAGCCAGTCACATCAAGGACATAGCGCTCCCTCTCTCCAAACTGTGCTGCTTTTTTTGTACAATAGGCAAGTGAATCATGTGAGGCGCGCAATACGAACGCGATCGTACATCGTACAACCTCTTAAAAACATAAAGTTATGCTGCTTATTGTACTAGAGTGCTTGACTAAGAAATATGAAGCTATTTAATTGTTGGGACAAGAATAACTAGTACGTCAGCGCAAGAGGGACTAACTAGTTCTCTACCGTTTTTTCCGGATTCATTTCTCTATTGACTGGATCCCGTCCAGATTCTACTGGAGAGACTTCGTCGATTACAGTTGTCTGGAGGTTGCGATCAAAGCTGAAACAAAAGTATTCGTGGATCGCACTCAGTGCAAAATTAACATGTAGAAGAGATTCTTGAACGGTTCTATCCTAGTGTGAGTGTTTAGATTACGATGAATATGGAAACTTATTCACTTCCTGATTTCGATGTCCTTAAAAGGCCTCCCGTAGAACTAACGAGGTTAACCTGACAGAAACAGGCTGTGAAACAGTGGATAAACGATGAAACAGTGAGGGCAACATAAATTAGGGTACAGCAGGAGAAAGGTAGCATCAAATCCAGAATCCAAACGTGAACTTCTGATTATTAATGTAAATTCAGCAAACCACTTCTCTGTGTAGAATTATTTATGTATTCTTTCAATCTTTTTCACCACCATCTGGCCCACCAAAGTTGGCTGCATTCTGTGATAATGAGGAAGGCATAAAGGTTATTTGGAATTCCGAAGAATAATTCTCTATAAACCAGCAATTCTCCCTTCAAGTAGAAGATATGATATGTCCAATGACCGACTTTATAATAACCTCGGCATTGGATTATAAATATCTCGTTTTCTTTTCCATCAACTGCGAGTTTGTTATTCAGCACACATTTAGTTCCTTAGAAAAACAACACATACAACACAACGGTGGCTGAGGTTTCGGCAGTATCGCCTTCTTCACAGCCTGGAAGGGTACACTGATACGCAACTTACTAGGTCAAGCTCATCAACAGCACAAGCAAAAAGATGAAAGTCTGAACGATAATTACAAGGTCTACGACTCCTCGAAAAACCCACCGTTTTTTATCTGCCTTCCACTGAAGAAGAACAGCCGCTCACAGTCGCATATGGTTCATGACTGCACCAAGCCAAATCAAAAATCAGTTCTGAGATACGGGGACAGATCATGTGTTATCTCTGGGCATTTTTCCCTCCCATTCATTCTCCGATTCGATGTTTTTCCTCAATAAGCAGACACGAGGCTGTTATTGTAGAATTTATTAGTATACAATAGCTGACGTTTCGGCGGTTTCGCCTTCTTCATAGCCTGGAAAGGTCAAATTGTGATGCGATCTACCCAGCCAAACGCTTTCATAACCCTACCAGATAAAACCTAACAAATTAATTTGTATTCGCATAAGAATAAACACCTACCGTATACTTGTTGTGAGTATTTCAGTTAGTTGGTGGATAGCAGCCGCACAGAGTAATACATAGGCGAGGACTGTGCTTGTGTCAGGATTAGCCTGAGGTATGGCGCCAGGTCACGCGTGATGACAAGACACTCCCTACGGTTCATTTTTGAATTTTTGGAACTGATCCAAAACGCTTCAAAAGCTTCACGCGCTGATGTTTTCGATTCCTGCGTGAGGATAGTGACTTCTATTTCAAAATCTTCTCTGCTGTGTTCCTGCATCCCATGCGCGCCTAGTGGAGTGTTTGGTTTTAATTTAGATTTACCGACTAGGTGTTCTTTTATGCGGACGCAGAGCGTTCTACCCGTTTCGCCAACGTATTCGTCTCTGCACGTTTTACAAGAGATCAGATAGACTGTACCCGAACTCATGCAATCACCGTCTCTACCGTTAGGGCAAATTATGCAGTTTTTCGTTATACATAGACGGTCATATAGGCGGTTGCCAACTAGCTGGTGTCGGTCGTAGAGTGTCCGATGGTATTTCTATCACTCTTACAAAATTCTCTAGACCGGCCCTTATTAAGCAATGTTTTATAGCTGCACTTATTTCGTTTGAAATAAAGGAGACATTCTCGGATTCTTGACATTCATCGAAAAAGCCTACAGAAGTTTGCGCGTTGGAGTTTAAGTCTCTCGTGCGAGGACCGCGACTTTTATATCAAAATCCTCCTGCTATGCTTTTGTATCCTATGCGTGCCTAGTGGGGTACTTTGTCTTAATAACTCGAAAGACCGACTTTCTATAAACCTCGGCATAGAAAGTTGATATATTTATTTATGTGATCTTATAAACTGATCCTCTTATTTAGTATTATATAATATTTAGTATTATACTATATACTTTAACCTTCTTTTCCACCGAATAATAAAAAGTATTCTAACATAAAGTACGTCCAGGCTCTGAGAAAGGCGAAGTCGCCGAAACGTCAGCCATCGATCAATAACATCAAAAACAACGACAACGACAACGACAACGAAGACCTGTACCAACCTCGCGTCAGCTTAAGAAGATCAGTTTATAAGATCACATAAATAAATATACTTTGTCTTAGTTTTCGTTTGCCATCTAGGTGTTCTTTTATACGGATACACAAAGGTGTGCCCTTTTCGCCAATATATTCGTCTCCGCCAGTACCACAAGAGATCAGGTATATCGTACCTGAACTCATGCAGTCGCCGTCGCTGCCATAAGGGCAAATTACGCATTTTTGTGCTTCACATAGACGGTCGTATTGGCGATTACGAACTAACTGACGACGAAGAGTATTCGGTGGAATTTCAATTTTTTTTTTCTTAAGCATCGTTTTATCGCTACACCTATTTCATCGATAATAAAGGGCAAGATGAATGGGATTTTGTTTCGGCTAGACCGTTCGTTTGGGGCGTCGCTTTCCTTCTAGACTTATCTCGTGCGGTTACCAATTCGTAGCCATTGGAGATAGCCCGTATCCTACTTGTCGAACCAACTCACGCAATTCTTCCTTTAGTTCCCTGGGAGTGCACACAGAGGTGGCTGTTCGGAACATGTTTCTAACAAGCGCCCTTTTTGTGTTTGAAGGGTGGGAAGAAAGGAAATGAACGAGGATGTTTTTGCTACTTGGCTTTCGGTACCACTTTGTCATGTAACTGCTACTTGATAGGTTTGTTTAGACGTTTAGAAACGGAAGCCAGTTTTCTTTTGATTTCTCCCGGGTGAACTTAATATACTCGAGCTGCTCGTTCAATAATTCGAAACATTTGTCCACCTTCTCTTGTGTAGAGAAGATGACAAAACAATCATCTATGTACCTGCAATAGAGTATCTGCCGGAGACCGAGAACGGGGCTTCGACTTTAGACATAAACGCAATGGTAAGGCTTGGTGCCAGTCGCCGTTCTGTTGCCAACACCCTTATTTGCGCGAAGTATTTCCCAGACCATCGGAAAATCGAATAGTTTAGGCACTCCTTTAAGAGAGCCATAAGCTGCTGGATGGACAAGTCGTGCAGCCATACAGCCATTATTTTTCTTTCATGTTCAACAAGAAGTTCGAAGATGGCTTGCATTCCGGAGTCATTCGACACGTTGGTGTACAGTGTGGTAACGTCGAAAGACTCCATCACGTACGCGTTATTGGGAGACGCGTTACGTAGACGTTCTAGGAACATTTGGGTGTTCGTGAGATGGAATATGTTTAGGCAATGAAAAAAATGAACACAAAAGTTAATACCGAAAACTAAACAATTAATGGGTTAATGTGGCAAAGGCTGCAGGTTTAAAATCATCAATTATTTTACACATTAAAATCAACGGAGCAGTATCAGCACTTGTTAAAACACATAAGTGGTATCACCTGATAAACATGTGTCAACCAATCCATCATCATTCAAGGTTAGACCCATCACCAGCTGCGTGGGCGAAAGGATAGAATAACCTGGCTTTTAAGCCTAATACTCTCTCAGTTGCTACCACCCATCAATGGATGAATACCACCGAATACTCTTCGTCGTCACTTAGCTCGTAATCGTCTATATGACCGTCTATGTGAAACACAGAACTGCGGGATTTCCCTTATGGCAGGGACAGTAACTGCATGAGTTTATTAAGTGCGATATACCTGATCTGTTGTAGTAGTTGCCGAGATGAATATATTGGCGAAACGGGCACACCTTTATGTATCCGCATAAAAAACACCTAGATGGCAAACGAAAAACAGGACTAAGCACCCCACTAGGG
The DNA here is from genome assembly GCA_900624975.1 of Angiostrongylus costaricensis. NCBI lineage: Eukaryota > Metazoa > Nematoda > Chromadorea > Rhabditida > Metastrongylidae > Angiostrongylus > Angiostrongylus costaricensis. Next base: position 32,153 of record UYYA01005158.1, on the reverse strand, counting down.
ACGCGGGATACAAAACGCGCAGCTGAGACGATTTTGATATAAGAGTTGCTATCCTCACACAGGATCCCAAAACACCAACGCGAAAACTCACGAGACTTTCTGGATGGATGCCAAGAATCCGAGAATGAATGGGAGGGAAGAATGCCCAAGATACCACGTGATCTAGCCCCGTAGCTCAGAACGGCTTTTGATGAGAGGGTGGTGCAGTCATCAACCATGTGTGACTCTAAGTGGCTATTCTTCCTAGAAGGAAGGCAGGTGAAAAAGGTGTGTTTTTCGAGAAGCTGTTGGTGTGCAATTGCCGTTCAGATTTTCACCTTTCTGTTTGTGCTGTTGAAGGATTTGACCTAGTAAATTGCGCATCAGTATACCCTTCCTGGCTCTGAAGAAGGCGATATTGCCGAAACGTCAGCTACTGTTGCATTGTGTTGTGTTTTTTTATGGAAGTAAACGTATGCTGAACAACAACCACTCGATTGCTGAGAAAGAAAACAAGATATTTACAATCCAAGACCGAGGTCGACCTTAGGAACTGTAAGACGATGTGCCAGCAGAACACTTTCGGCCTGCGAAGGAACGGCTGTCACTAAAACAAAAAATTGTCTTAGGTAGACAACAAATCCACTTTCTCCGCCGCTGCATTGAACACAGAGTCGCGCCGAAGTTTGTGAAGCGGAAACAACTTCACGAGATAGCGGTTAGCCGGAGGATAGCCAACAAGTTCGAGGCATCGAAATGGAACTACATCTGGCTGCACTAAGAAGCAAACGGAACGATATGTTCGCAAGAAAGATGAAATGTGCGACGAAGGAACATTTTTGTGCTTTATATTTGGTGGACCATCTTTGGAGGAAAATAGTTGGTGGGTCAGTACTAATATGCAATTCAATTAGGTCTAATGCCAAAATAGCCTTATAGTGAAAGTTTAAGAATCTGTTGAATAATCCTTCTTTCTCGGTTTCAAGAAACCACAGATAAACGATCTATGCTAAGAGTCAAAATACGGTTCATAGTGCACCGAGAAAGTTTAGAGTCACCGTACTTGGGGATGAGATAATACTTGAGAGTGCGCGCGCACTGTTAGAAATGGGGCCAAGTTTTTCACCTTCGCAACCCATTTCTAAAACAACCTTGCGTAGGATCGCATGCAACCGGTACGAACTTCAAGATCGACTCCGCTATCAGGCCAAGCCCGGAACATCAAATAGAGATGTCAAGAGGCGGCAACATTACCACCATCTCGTTTCACTGGAATGTCTTTTAGGCAGCAGGACTCTAAGGACAGAATTGACGTAAAATTCCACATGTTTTCGAACCCTGTTCTCAAGACCCTCAATAACTATCGCGATAGAAGGTTTACCTCTAACCTTGCAGACGCAGGAAAATGTGGTCTGCGAGAAATTACAGAATTAATAAACTCAAAGACAATAAGATTGTCAGTTAGTGATAAGGGGAGAGAGTTCGCAGTTATTCCTCGCTATCAGCTACCGTTGTGTTCTATGTGTTGTTTTTGTAAGTAAACGTGTGCGGAATAGCAACCTCGCGATTGCTGAAGAAGAAAACGAGATGTGATGTGTCCTGCAGAAATTTTCATCTTCGTGAATACGGCCCATTCAAACGTTCTAGTACAAGTAAATGTGCTTTTCATTAATCTTCCGTGTTTTCTAATTCTTTACACCTCTGTCCCTATCTCTCTCTCTGTCTCTCGCTCTCTATGTCTCTCTTGTCGCTTAAAAGAGACTGAACACACACAAAGGAACCATAACATGAAAAACTCCGAGCACCCACTCGAAATCTGTGCGCTTTATCCAGCTGTCAACAAACTCAGCGCTAGACCGCTTAGCGCGACGTCTCGAAAACTTTCTGTGAAGGTCCTCGGGTTGAAGGTCGCTGGTGGACTGGCTGCCTCCTTCTGAAATTACTTGGGGATAGGTTTCATCATATAAGAAACTTAACTTCCACAAAACCGTTTCCGAAAATGGAAAGTGACTCCACTGTTTTTTGCTTTAAGCGAGCTATTATCTAACACGAGAGTAAGAGATCATTCACAGATTAACTCTTGAGCGAAAAGAAAGCACTGATGATTCTAAAGAAAGGAGTTTGCAGAAAAGCATAACCGCATTCTTGTTTGACACCCTCCTATTTGTTGCATACTGGCAAATGGAGAATATGAGGAAAAAAAGCAATTTTATTCGGCCGGCTTGAATTGCGGTCCATTAGGTAGTTCTAACTTAGCAAATGAATAAATCGAATTTTGGCTCAAAAGATTGGGATTTCATCAACTTTATACTAACTGTATTCATAAAAATTGATAAATTCACTTTCAAGCAATCAATGACTAGGCGGCTCCGATTGCATAATAAAAAACCTCTCGGCGTTGATCAATCCCTGAGGGATGCGCCATGCATTCAACTTCATCAAACACCGTTGGAAGTGACTGAATGCATATCTGCCCTTTACAGTGACTCGTGGTGACCTACCCGAGGCAGTACTGTTGTCCTCCCAGATAAGTCTGGTACCAATTTGCCGACCCCGGAGGGATGGAAGGCTTGGTGGGCCGTGGGCGCGGGGATCGATTCCACGTGTGCGTCGCAGTGGCACCTCCAACCACCGCGCCACACGCGCCCTTCCGATAGCATGTCAGACATTGAAGAAATTGTTTGCGGATTCATTCTTTGTCGTGGTATCTGTGAGGACTAGAACTGTTGCGGTCGAATTCCGAACAGATCTTACGGAATAAATGATTAACGAAACTGGTGAATGGATTTGCAGTGGAACCTTTGAGTGGCATTAAAAAATTTATGAGCTCAGAACCATTTTCAGTCAATTTAGACATCGTACAACTTGTTGCTTGTCTAATGGAACGTTGGGGTCGAGCCGTCACTTCATGAATTACTTATATTTGCCGTGCAATACATGCACGGTCCCTGGACCATCGGCACCAGACCAATCAAGTCTCCCAGTGCTGCGGACTGGGAAAATCCTTTGATCAACGATGGCTTGTGGTGAAAACCTGGGAACTGTAGTGGAGTAATCCAAGGATTCCAAATAGTGAAGTAGACCATCATTCGACAAAAGCTGTGAAGAAGAAAATGCCCTTGAGTTGCAGCCGAACCAGTACACTAATCCGAAGGCTAACGTAAACGATAGGTATGAGGCGACGAACCGAATAAAACATGTTGCTGAGATCTGCACAATAAATGATGTCAGGTCATAAAAAAAAATACACATTCACAAGTGCACCCACTTTTTCCAACGGTAAGCTAGGTACTATTAACAGAATTATGACTAAACTTTTTTCTTGATTTTGCGATAGAATGCGACCTATAGATCAACCAGGTAACCTGCAAATCATCCAGGTGACCTGCAGACCATCCAGGTGTTGTTGCTCATTTGAATTTCAAAAAGGAACCAATGTGTAGTCGGATTCGTCTTGCGGAACGAACAGAGATTTCAAAGAGAAAGATTTTCTATTTCGCTATCAAAGTAAAAACTTTATATTTCAATCTAATTCTTAGTGTAAAAACTAACGTGGACGCAATTAAGGAAGGACTGTTAGAATAAACGGGAATGGAGAGTTCACATGTCACAAATTAAGAGTTCGCTGAAGTTATGTTTCGAAGGCATCTCAAAAGGGAATGAGCTAAGCGACAAGACGGTGGCGATCGGCTGACTGAGCAAATGGTGATCACTCCGGTCAGCACATGCTGACGTCGGACCGGTGTGGACAAAGCGGTGCAGTCACGATCCAGAGCAAGCCAAGCCGACTCGACGTAGAACACCCATACCACCTCGGGAGACACCTTGGGTCACAAGCTGCCCAGTGCTTGCTTGGCATCGATGACGTACACAAATGTTCAGGCCAGTTTAGCCTGGTATGAAGGGTACGTCGTCTCCAATCAGGACGAGCTTATCAAACAAAACAGTTCCATGATTCCAGATTAGCCTTAATACTTAATCTACAAAGCAAACAAAGCCAATGAGCTCTAGGTGGAAATTCTGTTCTCCTTTAGAGGAAGCAGCGCTAGTCACAATCCTCCTTTTAAAAAAAAGTTTTCTTAATCTAACTTTTTGTGAACTGTTTGTGTCTAGAGCCATAGATCTTGGCGATGTTATCACCTTCCTGAAAGACGAACCAGGTACGAAGGATTTAATTTCAAATGTTTCAAACGTGATACAACCTCATAAAGACCATATTTTATTGAAATGACCGAGATTTTGCTTTTTTGCTTATCGTTCTTCACTCGACATTAGATTCTTTGAGAAGACGGTTCTCGTTTTTCACAGCAACGAAAATTTCAGATCAAGACGCACAAAGCTTTCTGAAGGGTCTTTAAGTCACGAAAAACTTTACTGCCACATGAAACCCATTAAACGGTAATTTTTTCTATAAAAACCTGTTATTAACTCGACCATTGAATGCCGTATGCCGAGCGAGTTTTGCATGTCGTAGCTGTTCCGCGAATTCTCTCAGAAGATCGGAAAATGTCCTTGAAATGCCCTGAAATCTGGAGATCAGCTACGAAAACGTTCGCAGCGAAATTCACCAAGAGATTATCGAGAGTGGTTAGAACTCCCTTGCAGACTATAAATTACAGCTAAACATGATTTCTATTCTCAGTTAAGTAGCGCGTCTACCTAAATCTACGGTTAATTCCCACTTCCGACTTTCTATTGACCTCGGCGTTGATTGAATAATTCTTTCTAATTCTGTTCAGCAAACACGAGGTGTTACTTAATTTCTTTATTTACGTACAAGCTGACGTTTCGGCGGAATTCGCCTTCTTCAGAGCCTGGAAAGGTCAAGTTGACTACAATCTACAGGGCCAAACACCTCCATATTACACATATAATACATACATACGTATATAAACTTATACATATATATCAGTATGTGCAACATATATTTAGGCGTAATACATATGCAATATATTTTCAACTGTGCACCCAACGGTTTACCGCCTCATAGTGGCTGGGAGATGTTCCTGGATATCGGACTGCGATGTACAGCGGGGGATTCATCCCCTACCAGGATCTGTCAAGCTGAGGAGTCAGACGTTACCATCAGGAAGCCTAGTTAAGAGTAAACAAATACCAGGATTCACCGTCATCCTGGTATCAAAGTCGCAGGACTGTGATTGCCTGTGGTGGTGAAAACCTGGGGCAGACTTTGGCCAGATTGACCTCGTAATTCCAGAGAAACACAATGGCTTAACTAGAAAATCTCCGAAAACTGGAGATTGTGCTAGGGCACGCATAACCAGTAAGGACGAGCCATTCAAGTATTCAAGTAAGTATTTTTAACTGTACTACATATCTGCAAATATTGTATAATATATAGATAGACAAGGCAGGAATAAACACACATATAAGGTGAAATATAATCGTATACGCTATATATACATCTGGACATTATACATATAAACACATATATACCCTAATGGTACATCTCGTAGTAACTCCCAAGTCCGACTTTCTACTAACCTCGGCATTGATTGAATAATTCTTTCTAATTCTGTTCAGCAAACACGAGGTGTTACTTAATTTCTTTATTTACGTACAAGCTGACGTTTCGGCGGAATTCGCCTTCTTCAGAGCCTGGAAAGGTCAAGTTGACTACAATCTACAGGGCCAAACACCTCCATAACCAAACAGAGAAAACGCTGAACCAAAATTTCAACCACATTGAACACAGACTTTGCACACTCACCGCTTTCTATGAGTCTTCCACTAAATATGTTACGTGGAGACCAACCGCTCAGAGTTTACACGGAATCGTATTGTATCCATCTCGTCAAAACAATAGGCTTATATACTGCCCAATATCACGTGTGATAACGAGGCATTCCTCCCTGCGGTTCAATTTCGGATTCTTGGAATTAATCCACAATGCCTCTAGAGTATTGCGCGCTTGTGTTCTCGATTCTTGCGCGAGGGTCGTAACCCTTAATTCAAAATCTTTTCCGTTATATCTCTGCGTCCTATGCGTGCCTAGTGGAGTATTTGGTTTACGTTTGCCGACTAGGTTTTCTTTTATACGTACGCAGAGTGGTCTACCCGTTTCGCCAACGTATTCCTCTCCGCACGCTTTACAAGAGGTCAGATAGACTGTACTCGAACTCATGCAGTCACCGTCTCTACCATTGGGGCAAATTATGCAATTTTGTATTGCACATAGACGGTCGTATAGGCGGTAACGAACTAGCTGGCGTCTTAGATTACTCGGTGGTATTTCGACTACCGCTACCGATTTCTCTGGATCGGCCCTTCTTAAACAGCGTTTCATAGCTGCACTTACTTCATTTGAAATGAAGGACAGGATGAACGGAACCTTATTGCCGCTAAGGTTATCGTTGGGTGGCCTGTGGCTTCCTTTACAACTATGCCGAGCTACAGTTTCGTAGCCATTGAAAATTGCTATTTGCCGCGCCAAGTTCCGGGACTCCTTTCTCTGCTCCCTTTCTGTGGACACGTTGGTAGTTGTTCGAAACATGTTTCTCACAAGTGCCCTTTTCGTGTAAGAGCGGTGAGAAGAGAGGTAGTGAACCAAGATGTTTTTATTACTTGGCTTTCGATACCGTTTCGTACCGTAGCCGTTTTCTGATAGGTTAATTTCCACGTTCATAAATGGAAAGGAGTTTTCTTTTGGTTTCTCTGGGGTGAATTTAATATACTCTGACTATTCGTTCAACAACTCGAACCATTTGTCAATTTCCTTTTGTGTTGAGCAAATGACCAAACAGTCGTCTATATATCTACAGTAGAGTAATGGCCGGAGATCGGTTGCTGGTGTTTCACTTTAGACATAAATGCGATGGCAAGGCTTGGTCTCAGTCGTTGTCTCATTGCCAACACTCTCATTTGTGCGTAATACCTTCCAGACCATCTGAAGATTGAGCAGTTTAGGAACTCCTTCAAGAGTGTCATCAACTGCTGAATCGAGAAGTCATACATGTTCATTGCTCCTTCGTTTTGTTTAAGGAGCTCGTGGATGGCTTGCATGGTGGAGTCATTCGACACATTTGTATAGAGGGCGGTGACGTCGAAGGACTCCATCACACACGCGCTATTGGGTCACGCGTTACGTAGACGATCCAGAAACATTTGGGTGTTCGTTAGATGAGCTGGAATGTACTTCAACAACTGAGTAAGTAATAGGGTTATTAACCACGTTATTCTATCCGTTGGCCCGTCGACGCAGCTAATGATAGGTCTGACCTTAAATAACAATGGATTGGTAGACACGAGATCATCGCTGCATACTAACTTATAGGCTTTGATAAGTAAGTACAGGACGGGACATTTTAGTAAGTCAACTTTGAGTTGAGAAATAACTGATGGTTTTAGCCCAGCCACTTTTGTCATTTTAACCCATTCGTTGTTTAACTTTCGGTATTGACTTTTAAATCCCTTTTCAAAAGACGGACGATAAAGGGAATCATCTTCAAGGTGCTTTTCCGTTACCTCAACATCTAACTGATGGGGAATTACAATGAACTCTCCACCCCTATCATTAACTAGTCTTATGTTTTTCGTTCATAACGGAGAAGTTTTTGAATGAGAGGTTACGATCTTCGCGCAGGAATCGAGAACCGCTGAAATACAAATTATCATCAACTGATAACCATGTTTAACGACAACTGCTCTATATAGATGACCGCCGCGGGTGTGTTCGACTCATTCGAGATGCTCAACTGAGGACGATCCGGTCCGATGCGGGACGAAGACGCCACATCGAGAAGTGGAATAACTGTGGAACATCGGCAAGGATCGTCGGCTCTGATGAAGACGAAGACGTCGAAACGTTAGCCAAATAAATATCTCATATTCCTCGTGCAATCTCAACAATATAAACAACTGGAAGAAGACTTTACATCGAGTCAACAACTCACCTCAAGTTTCTTCACTCTCACATATTTTCGTTGATATTCGGCGCTCGCTATCACACCACATGCTTTATCCATCTGGAAGCGATTTAAGAAATCAATGTTTTATCTATACAATATATAAAAAGTTAGAGGAATAGGGGTAATCTGATGAAGCATCTCAGGGATACTGATTGTGTACTTTTCAATGTATGTTGCATAAGAAACGTTGAAAATGATCTCTGTGCAAGGTTCTGCATCTAAGTGTGACAAATATTTATTTGTGAGAGGTTCGGTTAAAAAAAAGCACTTTCCTGGATGACTGTTTGCGGACTGCTTTAACTTCGAACGAGAGCGAGTTTGCACTCTTGGATAGAAAAAAGCAAACAGATGCTTTCAGCTCCTGTGAAGAAATGTCCATGCGTTGAGTCACTCTAAAGTACATTACGAATGTGACGATCGCATAATGACTCCTGGCTGGGGATGGATCAAGAAGTTCACCTCTGACAATGGTTTCGAAGCTGTAGCGATCATGAATTTCTTCCACTATGATCTCCACAGTATGTTCTTACTTACTTGGGTACCTGGATGACTCGCTGGTTGTGCGGGGCTTAGCAAAATTTCTTTTTTCTTTCGGAGTTTCGCTGGCTTAGCTATTATCGTTCCCCGGAGTCTCGAGGTCAACCTATCCAAAGTATGCCCACAGCATGTTCACCATAGAAACGCTAAAGATATCCAGCTCATAGAAATTTATAAAAACGGCTGGTGATGAAACGAAGCTGGTACGAATCCTATGAGAACCTTGTCGAAACATTTTCATATTTGGAATAGCCGTTCAAACACCTAGCCAGGGTAGTGTCGCTAAGATCTTCCAGAACGAAGTGTCACGCAGGTTTTCCAGTATGACAATATCGGGCCGATAACATTTTTCACTTCCAAGCCAAGAGGCGAATTCTTTCATCTGCAATATTTCTTTGCCTACTGGGAACCTGAAGAAGATAATATAGAACATGAAGCCAAATCAATCTGCCATCGTTGTTATCGATGTTGAATGGAAATGTTAGTATTTCGAAACCGACCTTCCCTAAACCTCGGTGTGACTAATCAATATGTATTCTTTCTTGATAAGCTTGCACGAGGTTGATAAATATATTTATTTTCGGCTAACGTTTCGACGTCTTCGTCTTCCTCAGAGCCGGTGATCCGAGTCGATGGTCCATGCCTGTTGTTCGCCTTGACGTTGCGTCTTCGCCTTCCTGTCGAGCCAGATCTTCCTCAGCGAGCCATCTTCTCGAATGAGACATCCTCACTCAGTGATGCCCTTTTATACACGATGACGTCGAGGCGAACAACAGGGATGGACCATCGACTCGGATCACCGGCTCTGAGGAAGACGAAGACGTCGAAACATTAGCCGAAAATAAATATATTTATCAACCTCGTGCAAGCTTATCAAGAAAGAGTACATATGGAAATGTTAGTATTAAAATTAGTAAGCGTTGCTCGATGGAAATGTCCTGAAATAATAGGTGAATTTTAGATCTTCCAGAGTTAATGAAGGAATTCCATGAAACTAATAATGAACGGAATTGTTGAAAATTTCTGGTCGATGAGGAATTGAGCGGATGAAGAAATGTGTGATGCTATCGAATTGATCATTGGGTTAGTTGTTGACATACTTCACCCAAGTTAAATAATGAGTAATCTTCGTTTTAAAGAGCAGAATAGGTAAGCGAAATGAAACTAATCCGCACTCGAGTTGTAAGCAACGATGAACACTGAGAAGACAGCAAGCAAAATCAGAGCTTTCGCCTACTTAGAAAATCCCACTAAGAGATGCTCATTGCCGAACTGTGGATGGAATCGGATCAGTCAGCTCTATATAGTTGTCAGAACAGCAGAACGAATGCGCTACAGTGCCACAGAACGTCACTAAGATTGCAGGAACTCCCAATAAACAAAATATGCCTAGGAGTTTTTTTTACCCTCAAAATGTATTCGCTTTCCTTTATGTGGCCATGTAGCAAATACCATTTCGGAACTTCTACACAGGGTGAGATTATTTTCCATAGGCCATAAAGTCAGCGGTGAATCCCACACAGCGAACCAAGGCTTCAATCTCCATTTTCAACGAAAATGAAAATGATCTGGAGCTAAAAATAAAAATAGTGATGTTAAAACTGTTTTGAATAGAAGCAAAGTGATTGCTAGGTTTCGTACTTCACAATAAAGTTCCGGAGTATAATCCATGACTGCTTTACTATTACTAAAGCCGAAGAAATCAATTAAAGAAGACCAAAATTGAAGAAACTATACTTCGGCTTCATCACGAGAACGTGGAAGACGTTTCGTTAGCTTCTCCCTTTTTCAAAGCCGATTCGAGCCTAGTATTCACAGTTGGTTTTTGCGCCGTGTGTCTTCGTAGTCTCGCCAAAGTGGATCTACCGGAGTGGGGCACCGTTTAAATGAATTCGCCTCGCTCAGAACGACTATAGAGGCTGAGCATGTAAGCTGCCATCACCCTGTAGTTCTCCTGAATTCGGTATGGTTCCTGGTCTATTATCCAAAGCTATTGATTTGGTCAATCGATCCTTATAGGAGTTGGATGAACATTAGCTGACATATAGAGAGTGAAAAAAATAACTTTCAAACAAGAAAGAACTTTTCATAGTTTTATGTCGTACTTGCTAACGTCCACACCTTAAGCGATTCGTACTTGCTAACGTCCACACCTTAAGCGAGTTCAAGAGTAGAAAGCGTAAACACGTGTGCCTTACCATGAACAAGTATTCTTGTAAAAATTTGAAGATCTTAGCAACAAAACACTTTTCATCGATCGTTGTAACTCTATTAAAGCCATTCCCACTTCCTCATTAACCAGCTTATGGAAGGTGCCGTATTTCAAGTTTGTCGTCCATCACTCTTAGCTGCTGTAGTTTGTCTGTGGATTTGTAGCACTGAAAACGCATATATTGCTGAAAACGAACAAGCAGTTATCGTGCATTAAGAGTGCTTGAGGCTTAACGAAAATTCTCAAAAAATCCGGTTATAACTTACTTATTTATACGGTCTTATAAACTGACCTTCTTTATCTGATGCGAGGTTGGTATAGGCCTTCGTTGTCGTTGTTGTTGTTGCTGTTGTTCTTGTTGGTCGATGGCTGACGTTTCGGCGATTTCGCCTTCCTTAGAGCAATGATGTTACGAGTGTGACTAGAATTCCGGTTATGATTGTTTTTTTAATATTCTTGGAAGGGTTATTCTAGATTTGAGCGGTCGCCACATGAATTTCCTGAATTAAAGGTACAGCTTTGTGGGACAAATCACGAATAAAAATACCGAGTCACGATGTACAGCAATTTACACCGATTAGCAGCCGAGTAAAAAGCTTTTTCTTTAGCAATTTAGCTACCGTTGTAGACGCATTGTTCCACACCAAATCATGAGAAGGGATTTTTAGAACCACTCAGGTTTAGACTTCGCTTTAAAGAAAGCATGATTCAACACGAAGTTAGTACTACGCATATAGCTATCGTATCAATCGCTCTTGAGCAAGCTCCGACCTTTAACCATGTGGTGTGATGCGGGCAAATTACTGCTTGGAAATTTGTGGCGATTATCCCAAGTTATTTATTCCGAGCTTCTTGGTGGGTTTATGCAGGCGTTGAGCGTGTTGTCGTTAGGCAAAAGTTATAGCAGCTTCATTAGCATGGAACCGTCAATGGATTTTTCGACCAGCATTCAACGCATTTCACGCCGAAGACGAAAAAATCCTCTTCTAATAGCCGAAGTCGGATACAAAAAGTTCGAAAACCTTTATAGATGATGTACGCAAGGAAATGAATTAAATGCAACAATTGTTAGGATCTCCACAGTATGACATATACGGCGTCGGTTCACGTACTTAGATGGTCCATGTTCACTGGTTTGGCAACCTGGTGTTTGCTGAAGGAAGAAACACAGTGCAATAATAGCAGTTGTATTACCAATATGTAGCGTCCTATGCCCAGCAAAACTCATAAGTTAGTATCCACTAATAATTATGATTTTCTCGATCCATCATTATTCAAGGTTAGACTCATCACTAACTATGTAGACCTACGGATAAAATAACATGGTTCCAACTCTAATACTCACGCAGTCATTGGGAAACATTCCAGCCTCTCTTATAAACATCTGGATGTTCCTGGATCACAAATGTTCAACATTTATTCAGTGCAAAATACAACCGCAATAATAAATGATAAATATTTCCCACTGCACCACCGATGCTATTGCTTCGACTTTCTCTAAGCCAGTTTATCACCTCAACAGTTCTGCCAGCAATCACCCCTCAATCACCAGTGGCTGTAGTGGATAACAATTGAGTTCTCAGAAAGGTTCCTGTATCGTCAAAATAAGGCGCGTCCTAACGACGCGTACGTGATGGAGTCCTTCGACGTTACCGCCCTTTATAAAAACGTGTAAAATGATTACGCCAAGTAAGTTGCCCTCGAACTCTCACACAACACGGAAGGGAAATAAACTTGTATGGCTTCCCGATTTATTAGCCCATGGCGTTCTTAAAGGTGTGCCTAAACTGCTCATTCTTCACATGGTCCGAGAAATATTACGCACAAATGGGACGGTTGGCAATGGGAGAGCGACTGGCACCAAGCCTTGCCACTGCATTTAGGTTTAAGGTGTAAAGCACCAACAACCGATCTCTGGCCATCACTCTACTGTAGATATATAAATAATTGTTTTGCCATCTGCTTCACAGAATAGGAGATGGGCGAATGTTTTGAGTTTTTGAATGGACAGTTAGAAATCATCAAGTGTACCTGGGTGATACCGAAAAAAAACTGGCTTCCATCTTTCAACGCTCAAATCGACTTATCCGAAAACGGCTACACTACGAAGTGGTACTGAAAACTAAGTAACAAAAACATACTGGTTCATCACCTCTTCTCTCATTCCTTATGCTCAAGCAGGACGCTTGTGAGAAACATGTTTCGAACAGCCACTAATGTGTGCATAGGAAGAGAGAAGAAAAAAGAATCCCTGATACTGGCTCGCAAATAGCCATTTCCAATGGCTATGAAACTCCAGCTCCTCGGGATAACTGCAGAATAAGAACCACGCCCCCAAACGATGGCCCCAGAGACGATAGGAGTCGGTTGATTTTGCCCTTTGCCTCCGCCGAAATAAGTGCAGCTGTAAAAGGTTAGTTTAAAAGAGCCGGTTTAGAGAATTTGGTTGCAGTGATTTAAATACAGCCAAGCACTCTAGAACGCCAACTAGTTCGCAACCGCCTGTATGACTGTCTATTCAGAACGCAAAATTGCACAGTATGCCCTAACGGTAGCGTAGTGATTGTTTGAGGCCGGGTACGGTTTATCTGATTTTTTGCACAATGTGCGGGACGAATTCATTGGCGAAACTGGTAGACCACTCTGCACCCTACATTTATATGGAAGAACATCTAGTCGGTAAGCTTAAATATAAACCAAATACTCCACTAGGCGCGCATGAGACACAGGGACATAACGAAGAAGGTCCTGAAGTATAAGTTATCATCTCGCACCGGAATCGAAAATTTCGTCTTGCAACACTCTTAAAGGATCCTGGGTAAACTCCAAGAATTGAAAGTGAACCGCAAGAAGAATACGCGTAATATCACACAATGTTTAAGAGTGACATTTTAATGTGAGAAAGGAACATTATCCATCCATGTGGACTCTGTGTGGTTAGCTCCCACGAGGAACATTCATTGTAGGATTCATAGAATGAGCGCCCAAAAGGGCCATTTTGTCTTTAGTGCGATTGAAATCTAGGTTTCACGAATTTTCTGTTGTGGTTGTGGGGGTCTTTTGTTCACCAGATTACAGTCAACTTGACCTTTCCCGGCTCTGAAGAAGGCGAAGTCGGCCGAGACGTCCACTCTTTTGTGAATAAAGAATAAAGTAGCGACCTCGTTTGCGCTTATCAAGAAGACAACGAATTATTAATCAATGCCGAGGTTAAAGGAAAGTCGATCCTGTGAATAATAGACAATTTCTATTGGGAAAATGATACGTTGGTAAACACCACCACAAGCTTACTGGCCAGCATAAGCTGCTCCAATGCACAGCAGACATCCACTGTTGCGAGCAAGTTCGAAATTTCCACAGTCTGTGATCCCAGTCGAAAAATTCTACACCAGCATAGGATCACCTCTACTACATGGTTCTTCGTAAAGCAGTAAGCCGTCCCCGATCCACAAGTGTCGACAACTGCCGGTGACGGGGCGGTGGGAGTGCCCCGGATTTTTGTCCTCGAAGATCTCTCACTGAGAAAAAAAGCGGACTCACTCAGCTTGCAAGAGTGGAGAGTCTTCCATCACCTACGCAAGTATCCAAGTGTGTAGAATAAAAAACATTTCACTATAATCAATATCAAAAGTCTTCTGAGGTCTGGGTAGATACGACCCAGATGTAATCGATTACCACTTAACAGTTTTCTGATATTTTATTTCACTCTGATGCTTCCACTGTGTGCTTAAAAGAGAAATTTTAAATCGATTTTATTGAACCGCCCGGACGGGTCATTCTTAACGTGGGGAAAGTCAATCTGACATTGTCTAAATCACAACTAACAAGCGGTAAGGAGGAATATCTGAGTTATTCAAATGACAGCCCCATTGAACCAACCAAAATCTAAATTCTTGACGAACAACACTTTCTGAAGTCCGCCCACGACCACACACCAAGGGATTAACCCTCATTAAATCTAAGATTATTACCCATAAATTTGCTGACTCTTAGGATTTCGAAGAAGTAATCTCTGAACGTCGCTGCTATATTGATCGCCCTTATCACTATTGAATGACATAAAGAGCAGCGGAATTATCTACTTGCGATAAAAATAACTTCTACCCTAGATTCTTGGAATGTTACGCAATGTTTATAGGAGCAGTGAACGCCTTGCAATGCAGGTAGAAACAACAAACACTCTGCAAGTGCAAAGCAGTCAAAAACCAAACATACTCAGATAACTTGAGGAAGCGTATCACCAGGCGGGACCCCTTCTAATTCCCGGCTCTTCCTCCTGTACACCGTCTGTCAACACTTATACCAGCTCGGGACCCCTAACACACATACGTTGCTTCCTGCATGCTTGAGACCGGCAAAGTACACAAACCGATTTGGACCGCCTAGCCTGACGTGAGGATGACGTCGACATTCACTACTGACCGATCAGACCGAGCAACTCCCTTGCTCCGTACAGCTCTGCGGACTCTGTGCTAGCTCCTTCCCTACCGACTCTACTCCCACCGAACCTTGGCCGCCACCCCGTCGGGACGGACCAGGCTGCTCCACTGGGCGGCGGACGGGGGGTGGCGGCACCAGGCTGCTCTGCGTCCCTGCCCGGCGATGCAACGCCGGCGCGCCCATGCTGTACTTCATGCGAGCGCCGTCGGCCCTTTAGTGCCTCGTTACCCCGCATGAATGCCCGCCACCAGGAATATCGTCTGGTTCGTTTCTCTTCTATAATTTCGGATTTTCTCAGATTCTTGGCTAAAGTTCTCGGGAACATCATCGATCTTCGGAAGTACACGCCTTCTATTTCAGAGTCTTGAGATCCGCCAAGTCAACGATGCTGTTTCCTGCATTTTCCACTCCCTTCTGACGCATAGAAGTGTTGCAAAGGTGCTGCTATCTCCTGCAGTTTTAGTTACACTTCTGATTTCACCTCAGGTTAAGCTCACTGGAAAAAATAATCTGAATACCCTGGCGTTTTTGTCATGTTTACTCGCTTTTTCTAAGTTGTAACCCTAACTGTGTGTTTTTCCCTCCCGACCGATGCATAGCCGGTCATAGTCGATTTCGAAAATATCACCAAATGTTTCAAAAAAAGCCTTTATTTTGATACAACCACACCGATGCTGACATATTCGCAAAATTTAAACTCCGTGCCAGATTAAACCACAACTACCCTGTACGGGTCTCGCGTATAACACTGCACCACAGGGCCCTTGCTCTGCGTTTATCTCAGCTAGTTTTCTACCTAACGCTGCCATCAGCAATGACCTGTCAGCGGGATTGATCTGCGGAGCACAAAAGGGGCTCAACATTGCCTTTATTTTGTTTCGAGTCGTACTTCTTCAGTTGCATCAACAATGGCGTTGGAGGAAGGGAATGTCCATAGTGTAGCTATGAAAAAAAACAACTCGAGATGATTTATGTTATCCTTGTCGCTTAACATGTGAGCATTGAAGGCCTTTTTTCCAGTTCCAGTATAAGGATGACTCGAACTATTCGTTGGGGTCGCTAGGAACCAAGGAAGTGGAGTGCGAGAACATCGATCTATCCTACGTAAGTGGTTCTTTTACAAACGCTACAACATTTAATACTTCCTGATTTCATGTTTCGTCCCATACCTGCTGGTGTTCCTGCAGAGTGTTTCATTTTGCAGTCTCCTTTCACTTCCTGGTTGTTTGACGGGGCTGGCCTGCGCACAGTGGCACCGGCGGCGTCAGCTGATCGCCGTAGACCAGGCGTCACCACCGCCGCCTCGTGAGCGACACGTGAACGCCGGCGTAGTGTGCGTGAACTCGTCGCTCGTGAGCAGCGCAGGCGTGCGGGGCTTCCCGAGTGGCACTCGGACACCGCTGTGGCCTTGAAATCGCATCTAACAAGCTGGCCACCATTACTACTGCAGAATTTCGCGTTGATTTCTCCTAGTGATTAATTAACGCGAGTGATTAGGTTTACAATTGTAGTTCCGATTAGGACCGAAGCGCGCTTTCAGTTTCATTGGGCATTTACTTCAGCTTTTCTCAAATACCCGACGCATTTGATTTTGCTCTGTGCTGTAATGTAGAGATGTCAGTTGCGGTAGGCTTTTCTTTCCTATCAGAAGGTACATACATGATGATCGCTCTAGAACATAAAGCAGCGAAAAATGGGGTAAGAGGTTATTAGATTCTTCAGAATTAAGGATAAAGGATAAAGCTGTCGGCGTTGGTCAATACCTGGTGGATGCGCCATGCATTGGACTTCATGAAGCATCGTATGGAAGTGATTGAATACATATCTGGCTTTTACAAAGACTCGCGGTGGTCTCCCGATGTATCGAGCCAGTGCTGCTATCCTTCCAGACAAGTACCAATTTGCCGACCCCGGAGGGATGGAGAGCTTGGTGGGCCATGGGCGCGGAGATCGATTCCACATATGTGTTTCCGGGTGCCTCCGACCACTGCGCCACGCACACTCCTGTATCCGCTATCTTCAGGGTTAGCACTAGAAATCGTTACTTCCGTTGTAAACTTGGCATTTCTGGAAATGAATATGTGGTAGTGATCACTGTGGTTGGCGCATGAAGAACCTGAAAGCAAAAATTGTGAAACGGGCTATGAGGCCATTGCAAAGAAGAAGGCAAAGGGCAAGAAATAAAGAAAAGCAATCTTTGTCGATGGAACGATATGACAGCATGATATGACCATATAGTTCACTCGCAGTCAATCACATCCTCCGAATGTGTCTTTGTCTTGCAAAACTGAAGCACTTCGGCATTGACAAGATATTAATATATACTCTTCCTCAATCTTTTCATAGAGTCCCATTGTACAGAGGATAGATGAGAAGAATGCCTTCCGGAATTCCGAAAGATTTCACAGTGAATTTTTCGAAATGAACATCGAGGGTTAACGCCTGGTCATCGGAATTTAGCTATTGCTACACTTCATCTAAATGTTCATTTTGAAAACGTACCCTTATTTTCCGTGCCGTTTGCTAAATTGACAATGCGATGCGTATTCCATCCATCCATGTAATATTTAATCAGAACCAAGGGTTACAAGTTTGCTGAAGCGATAGGAATTTCTCATGGCAAAGTGAATTTCCAGCTGACATGAATGCTTGAAAGAAAAACTGAGCCGTGAGCTGTTGAACTTGATGAATTTTTGAGATCAGTCATAATTCGCTGGGTTGAGAATAGACCTTGAGCGAAGTATTTACAAAGGAAGGGAATTAGTTGCTTAATTTCCTCCAGTGTGATACAGTTACTCCGTTTTAACTTTTATCATTGTAAGCAGGGAAGGATTTCTGCTTCACTAAGATTTGATTTCATCAGAATAAGGAAAGGATCTTCATTGTCGTGGGTATTCCTTACTGACTAAGTCGTTTGTATTACACCAATTAGTATAACATTTCAGGTCAAGATCAATAGCGATGAATTGTCATATCAATTGGAGAAGGAGATTAAACCATTCCTCGCGGAACTGGATAATACTGTGAAAGCAGCACCTCCACGTAAACTCACTCCTCACAACAGTCCTACACCATTGGAATCAGCAAGTAGGTTCATGCTGTTGCGGTAGGGAATCCGTTGTCAGTGCCAGCCATCCGGCCACTTATTAGAGATGCATTAGGAAGGGTCAGATTTTAATTATAACCTCATTTTTAAACGTGACCTGCTAATGCAATTGCTGTTGTCTCATGATAGTACTTTGCTCATGTAAGTGTACCTTAGTGTATCGGGATGTACTTCGAGCCATTGTTTCTATTGATGCGTATATGGGAGGCTACTAATTACAGCTGTATGAATACGCTGTTGGGACTGAGTGAATCTGAATTTATGGAGTTTTGTATTTTTTATAAGTGCGCACGCCTTCGTTCGCTTTGAATTGACGAAATGAGGTAATGCTGTCCTCAGAATGAAGGATTCGAAAAAAATGATTGATCAATTGTTGCTACTTCGCAGTACATCAAAGAGCAAGATATCGAATAGAATCATTTATTTATTTCCACTTAGTGAGGTGGATAAACGTTTTCCATTCCCAATCATTACTTATTATTCTGTTTTAGTTCCCCTTCTTGGAACGCAAATCAGCTTAGAATTTTTTCAACGCCGTCCACGCCCTTGGCCATTGCCAGTTGAATCAGTGGCGTGGGAACGATGGATCCTTTTTCTAGACATTTTCAAAGCCAGTTCATACGGTGCGCTTCTCTTTCTTATAACGTTTTCTTTTTCTTTTCGTACAGTAACCTGCATAAGAAGGCAATTAGTATATGTTGGATTCGGAAGAATTTTAGGGTAGTATTGTCTAGCATGGATCTCACTCACGGAGTGATGTCATATCGATTAGTTTCGAGGCAAGGTGGCGCATCTGTAAGTGTTGGATAGGGATTAATCGCGAACCAAAAGGAACTCTGTGAGACGCAGGTGGATCTAGGGAATCGACTTCCTTTTTTTGTTGTGCCAATTTAGCACATACCTTCTCTGTTACAAAGACGTATTCATGCATACGTGTGAGGGTAGTTCTTTCCTTATTTGGATTGCATTTTACTACTCAGTTCAACCAAAAGCCTTTAATCAGTTGGCTGCGAAGTATATGGGAGGCGGTTAGTGGTCGCCTCTAATATGTAAGCTCCTCGTCTCCTTCGGGCTGCAAGCAGCCGCCAACTAACGTTGGAACTTGCAAAACACTACAGAATGAAGATAAAGGAAATTTTAAAGAGAAGAATAGTAGTTATGATCGAAACT
The DNA here is from genome assembly GCA_900624975.1 of Angiostrongylus costaricensis. NCBI lineage: Eukaryota > Metazoa > Nematoda > Chromadorea > Rhabditida > Metastrongylidae > Angiostrongylus > Angiostrongylus costaricensis. Next base: position 12,781 of record UYYA01005158.1, on the reverse strand, counting down.
ATAGTGGCTGGGAAGAGCGTTCGCAAAGCACTGAACGTTCGCTAGCTAGAAAACGAAGGTGATTGCATTCCTAAGCCCAGATGGAACAGGTACAGCATGCAGAAAGGCAGTGGAGAAAATCAGTCAGCGTTACTACTCAGATCTCTTCAGTAATCATGTCCACCTTGCTTCACTCGAAATGAAGGAAGACGTATATATCGTCTCACCGGTTTTCTCTTCTGAAATCCGATGTGCTATTTCTTCGATGAAGAATGATAAGACCTGAATACCTGAAAAATCTTCCGCCAGTCATCATAAACACACGCACTGCTCTTCACACGTCACCTGTCCGAATGCAAGGTTCATATTGAATTGATGGCTAGCATGACCGTACTATTGTTCAAAAATAGTGACCTTCACGATATGGGAACTATCGCCCAATTTGTTTACTGTCTGTCGTCTACAAACTCTTCACTGGAGTCAACCTAAACAGGATTGACAGAATACTGGTCGACGAACAGCCATGTGAGCATGCCTGGTTTCGAAAAGGATTCAGTACGATGGACCACATCTACACGATAAAAGATTCATCGAAGTATCACGAGTGTACGAGAGACCGCGCTGTCTCACTTTCGTCGATTTGAAGAAAACTTTTGACTCAGTTGAGATAGAAGCAGTCATAGAAGGAAGCCCTGGACGGTCAAGGCGTCTCTACTCCGTATCTAAAGATTCTTTATGCTATACAAGGGTTTTAAACCAAAACATCAACATTCAAAAACGATATTAATCGTTTCCATAACTATGGATTAGCCAGGCAGAACCAATCATAGAAGAAAGACGTGGTGGTCACTGAGTCCTTGGAGCGAGAAAAATCCACTGGGATACTCTTGAACGCAACAGGGAGAAGTGGAAATTACTGGCATTCGCTCAAGTCACTTGGCAATCAACAGGACGACAGGATACTCACAGGTGGCAGGTGATTTGTTGATAAAAGTGTAATTTTATCTACGCTGAAGTGCCGCGCTCGTTTTGAAAAGTGCTGGTTGCTTGACATTCTTATACTTATTGCATACGTTTTATCTTATATTTTCACAACCTATATTTTAAGAAATTATGGAAATGTTTTAGCGTTGCACTACTATGTAATGGTGTGTTCTAATTTCCAATTATATTTACTCAAGAAGGCGTGTGGTTTAACATTTTCTTGATATTGCAGATGATCTTGCCCGTATGCGTGTTTCCGTCGCGGAAAGCGTGGGCGAAATAGTTCTTCAGCTGTGTAGCTGTATAAACAGGCAGCAATATTTGCCCAAGATGCCTACTAGAACGGAACTTTCAAATGTTTTCGATCCCAGTCTTCCAGATTGTCAACCGTATTTGTTTAAAGTGTGCCGTGTACCCATCCGACCAGGCAAGTCAAGTTCATTCCACTTCTTTCAGTTGAGTTTCTTAGAATCACTATTTCGTTAGGTAGCACTTTCTTCGTTTTGCAACGTACCACTCTTATGCTGTGCATGGGCTAATATCTGAGTATCCATTTAACTTAAAAAGGTTTTTTTATTCGAATTCCAGTTGACTTCAAAGTGGTCTACTGCCGCTTCGTAATCAATTTCTATCGTTGAATTTTCAGAAGCCGTACCTCAAACGGGTTTCAGTGGTATGAGACGGTATCTACGAGACCTTGTTATCAACTAGCATATGTCGATTTTTCCCTTAACTTTGGAATGTTTCTTGATACTTTTTTGTTCTTCCGATCATGTGGAGGTCTCTTGCAATATTATTAATCTTACCATAGTGTTGCTGCTCAATGATACAGAATTGTTTCCGGTACACCATCCGGTCTTTCCGCGTTTTGCGGGTTTGAACAGTTCCATCGTCCCGTTGGTTTAGTTCAAAATTAAGTTGTTCAGGAGCATGAGTAGTTTTTTCTATGCTTTCGATCCTTGCTGTAATTAGTGTATTCAAAACTTGGTATATAGTGGTCGAAGTGTTTGTGATTTATACGTCCTTGTACATAATGCATTTAGAACGACTTTCTAGTTTATTTATCTTCGTGCCTCGTTGTTTTGCCATCTGTCGTTGAGTCCTTTGAGGTTCTAATTACTTACATTAGGCTTTGTTCGTTCCCTTGTTCGCTTGTTTTCAATTTCATGTGTAAATACTTCTTACGTACGCATCTCATCTGTTTTTCATGGGACTTTCATGGCCATGGCTATAATGTGCATCTGTTCAACAAAGTAGTTTTGCCGCTTCTTCGCCCATAGTTCCATAGCGTTGCTTATTCGACAATATTTTTGTAATCCAAAATCGATCGGATTGAGTGGTCGAGGACAGTGGTATATAGGACGTAACTGTTTCACGTCGTAGAAGAGACTTTTACATAGAGGGAAGCTGATTTTTCAACGGTGCACTGAGCTTGCAGAATCAGAGAAAGGTGCACCGTGCATTGTAAAGCAGGTACAGAGGCGCATTAACACAACGCGCGGCGTACACTGGGTACAATGCATGTAGTGTTAGTTGGCATAGGCTCTCAATGGTTTATCGCCTCGTAGTGGCTACGAGATGTTCCTAGGTGTGAGAGCTGGGATGTACAGCAACGGGATTCATCCCCAATGAGGTCTCCCAAGCTGAAAGGAAGGCCGGCATTTCAATTAGGTAGCCCAGCTAAGGGTAAACCAGTGCCAAGATCAACCATTGGCCTGGTTTCTAACTAGTCGCATAGTGGCAAATCTCCCTTAATACGCAACGGGAGCGACTGGCTGTAGTGGTGACGACCTAGGGCAGACTTTGGCTAGGCCGAGATCGGTACTCCAGAGAATCACAATGGTTTGACCAGCAAAACTCCGAGAAAATGAACATTGCGACATTACATTGTGCTCCACACAATCAGTGACGAAGGGACTGATGGGGAAGTGTGTCCACCAAGTCGATGAGGTGCGGCGGAGACTTCAGCGGCAGCGCCTCGCATTGATTAATAAAAAAGCGCCAATCCGTAGCCATAATATGTGGCATCGCGTCATATATCCTATGCTGCAAAGCTTGAGCGAGCTGCACGACGACAATTTGCCACATCCGCAACACTCGCGAGGACTCTCGCCACCGATTGTCAGCTCTTCAAGCATCTCGATTTCCGGTTCGAGAAGCTCTTCAGAAACTAAGCGGAGGTCGAAGTTGCCTTCAACAACTTCATCGTGTTCCGAATTTTAGACTTTGTACAGCGTTTCAGAAGTTTTGACTGTTTAACCGCACTGGTTAGAAATTGGTGGTTGCTACGTGATCTTCAAAGCACTAAAAGCTAAAAAGGGTAAGTCTCTCGGCGTTGATCCCTGAGGGATGCGCCATGCTTTCAACTTCATTAAGCATCGTCTGGATGTGACTGAGTGCATATTTGGCCTTTACAATGACTTGCGGTGGCCTACCGATGTATCGAGCCAGTACTGCTATCCTCCCAGACAAGTCTGGTACCAATTTGTTGACCTCAGGAGGACGGAAAGCTTGGTGTGCCATGGGGTCGGAGATCGATACCACGTGTGTGTTGCAGAGCGCCCCTGACCACTGCGCCACACGCGCAAGTTTCGAAACACTACGAACCATAAGTTGAATACAACCACAACGATGCTGAGATATAGCCATAATAATGTTGAGATCTCCGGAGCTCTGGTGCCTGAAGTGGGGACCGAGCACGCTATTAACCTTTCCGGGGACTAACCCCCACGGATCTACCTCATACGAGGGGTCTCGAGCCGGTTAGTCACGAGGCTACGTGACGCGACCCCAGATGGCGTATAGGGGTTAATCGCAGACCAAAAGTGACCTTTGCCTCCCTAAGACGCAGGTGGATCCAGGGGATGGACTCCCTGTTTCTGCCGCGCCGATTTGGCGCATACTTTCTGTATTTGCTAGGCGTATTCATGCATGCGTGTGTGGGTGCGTTCTCGCTTATGCGGATTGTATTCTACGAGTCAATTCGACCAAAAGCCTGCAATCAAGTGAGAGGGAAGTATATGGGATGCGGCTAGGACTCGCCTTCAACAAATAGGCTCCATGTCCACTCTGGGAGAGCCTGGCGAGCTACCCGTGAGTATACCCAGCCCCCACGTTCAGTGCCCAGCAAGCTATACGTGGGTATAAAAAATGCTAAACACAGTAAAAAAAACGGGCGTCATTCCCGTGACCCCGAAAGAGCCCACAATTTCACAGGGTTGGGTAGGACGAGTATGGAGAGGCTGCTAAAATTTCAGGGCCAATGGAAGTTGCCTGGATTACAAAGAACGATGGTGACGATCTGTAGCAACAATGCACGTACACTTGCATCCGAGTCCTCGACAAAAGACTTGCTCATGCAAGCAAGAAGAAAAAGGTACGAAGTCATCGACATGACCTGATCGAAACGAGGCGATACCACCCATTCAACGCCGTCTATGATATCGAAGAAGAACTGTTCCTCGGAACATGCAACAGTAGAAGAGTCGACGGCGTCGGCGTTCTCGTCAACACGAGTTTGTCCGTGAACATCGATTCATTCGATAGCCTACAACCCGAATCGAACATTTACGATTAAAAAGACGTGGTTCAATACCAGCTTTGACAATCTTCGTCGCTTACGCGCCGACATCAAACTATGACAAAGAAGAATTCGAAGCGTTCTATATGGAGTTGGAGAAGTTCTACAGAGAAGACCATGCACTCTTCAAGGTCATCGTTGGAGATTTCAACGCCAAAATTGGACCAACAAGAACGTCTGAAGAACGTCACATTGGGACTCACGGATTAGAATGGAACGAACAGGGTGAGTGGCTATCTGAATTTATCCTAGCGACCAGGGCAACCCATGGTAACTCGCAATTCCAGAAGCCCTACTCTCAACGGTAGACGTGGGAGTCTCCCACTGGAGAGTACTATAACGAAATAGACCACATCATAGTAAGTAGAAGGTTTTGCCTAACCGTTGTCGCTGTTGTCCCAAAATTCTACACGGGATCAGACCACCGTCCCCATCGTGCAAGACTTTATTTCTCGCTGCAAGGAGAAAAACCTGCCAAATTCAAAAAACCAGGTCCCAAAACCACAACAAACTGGGATTTATTCAATTCATCAGTCGGCTGTTGGGAAGATGCCGTTGTCGATAACATCGACGAGGAATACGATCGGCTCATTCAACATCTTCACATTAGCGCTATGAACACTCATAGGTCGAAAGTCACCAAGAGACTTCTGTCTCCAGAAACACTCAAGATGATATGCCAGCGTGACATCGCACGAGTTGCAGGCAACCGCGAGCTAACGTCCGAACTCGCAAAACGGTGCAGACAGGCGATAAAAGAAGATCTTAAAGAGCGAAAAGCAGCAGTTAAAGTTGAAACTACTGAGGCTGGGAAAAGCATTCGCAAAGGCCACCGAAGCTTCGTCAATTACAAAACCAAAATGATTGCACTCCGGCGCCCAGACGGAACACTTACAGCGTCCAGTAATGCAATGAAGAAAGTCATTCAAGATTACTACTCAGATCTCTTCGATAGCCACGTTCTCCTCCTCTATGAAATAAAAGAGGATAGATATGTTCTATCACCGATTCTCCCTTCCGAAATCCGACATGGCATTTAGTCGATGAAAAGTCGAACAACACCAGGTGAGGACAGGAGAGGACCAGAACACCTGAAGAACCTTCCGCCAATCCTCGTAAACACACTGGCTCGGTTCTTCACACGTTACTTATCTGAATGCATGGTACCTATTCAGTGGAGGATCAGCAGGACCGTGTTATTGTTGAAGAATTATGACCTGCGCGATATGGGAACTATCGCCCAATCTGCTTACTGTTTGTCGTCTACAAACTTTTCACTCGAGTCATCCTAAATAGGACTGACAGAACACTGGACGAAGGACAGCCATGTGAGCAGGCAGGGTTTCTAAAAAGATTTAGTACGATGGATCACATCCACACGGTAACAAGGCTCATTGAAGTATCACGAGAGTACAAAAGACCGCTCTGTCTCACTTTCATCGATTTACAGAAGGCCTTTGATTCAACTGAGGTAGAAGCAGTCTGGGAAGCCCTTGATATTCAAGGAGTCCCTACTCAGTACGTAAGGATTCTTCGTGAGCTGTACAAAAATTTCACAGCCAAAGTATCACCATTCTACAACGATATTAACATTGACGTCAAAACAGAAATTAGGCAAGGCGACACCATCTCGGCAAAATTATTTACCGCTACCCTCCAGAACGTCATGCGAGCATTGGAATGGGATAATATGAGAGTGAAAATCGATGGTCAGCAGTTACATCAGCTTCGCTTTGCTGATGACATCGTCCTCATAGCACCAAACATTAGTGAAGCAGAACGTATGGTTGCCAACTTTGATTGAGTCTGTGGAAAAAAGATAGGTCTTCGATTAAATCTCATAAAAACGATGTTCACGAAGAACGGACTGGTTCCGTATGCACCATTCACGCTCAACGGAACGAATATCTCCGAATGCTCCAGTTATATCTACCTAGGTCGGGAAATCAATATGTTGGGCGACTTAGCTCCTGAGCTGAGCTGAACGAAAAGAGCGGCTTGGGGAGCTTTCAAGAGCATCGAGAATGTAGTGAAGAGGACAAGGAACACCCGACTCCATGCCCACCTTTTCGACTCAGCGGTACTTCCTACCCTAACGTATGCGATAGAAACCTGGTCGCTGCGTAAGCACTATGAAAGGCCACTCAGCGTTTTCAAATACGCAGTCGAAAGGATGATGCTAGGAGTATCCCGTTCCACACAAGTAAGGGATGAGATCCGAAGCTGCGTCAACGATCAAAAATCGAAGATGTCGTTCTGTACGCCAAGTAATCGAAGATAAGGTGGGCCGGACACGTAATGCATATGAATGATAACGGATGGACAAAAGCCGTTAGTGACTGGATTCCTCCGGATGTCAAGTGTTCTAGAGGAAGATCACCGACCCGATGGTCAGAGTTCTTCACAAAGAGCCTTGAAGAAAGATATGATGCTCTACGAGTGTCTAGAGCGAGCAGAACCCACTGGGCTACTCTTGCACGCGACAGGCAAAAATGGAAGGTTTACTGGCGCCCACTCGACTCACACGGCGATCAACAGGACCACAGGTGATGCAGGTGACAGAGGACTAACCCGTTCACCACCACACCATTGGAGTTACTTCGTTTCGCCTTTCTCTCGGCCTTTCTCTTTCTTTCAGATAATTACCTTCCATTGAAAAAAGTGGGCAGTAAATAAAAAAGTATCGAGCTGTTGAGATATTCAGTCCACGGAGGCCCTGCGGTGTATAATACACGAGCCCCCGGAAAAGGTAATCGTGGTTTGATTTGGCCCAGGGTCCAACTTTTGCGAATGTCTCAGCATCATTGGGGTTGAGGCAGAAATAAAGGGCTAACATAAATTGAATAGCTTGTTATAAATTCTGTAGTTGCCACGACCGACTTTCTATTAACCTCGGCATTGATCAAGTGATTTTCTTCGTATTTTTGTTGAGCAAACGCGAGGTGTTACTATTCTTTGTTCACGATTAAGCTGACGTTTCGGCGGATTTCGCCTTCTTCAGAGCCTGGAAAGGTCAAGTTGATAGCAACTCACTCGGCCAGACGCCTCCATAACCAAACAAAGAAACTCCAAACCAAGATTTCAATCACTTTGAACACAGCTTTGCACACTCACCGCTTTCTATGAGGTT
>UYYA01005157.1:0-36976 GCA_900624975.1 Angiostrongylus costaricensis | reverse complement strand
CGCGTTTGCTCAACAAAAATACGAAGAAAATCACTTGATCAATGCCGAGGTTAATAGAAAGTCGGTCGTGGCAGTTTCTACTGTTTTAGTATATTCCACAACTTATTGCCTTTTATTCATTTCCTCACATCCATCACGGGAGAGCGTTTACAAACTTTTCTCGTGTGGGTTCGGCTGCTGCCGATTTTCGTCTTATGAATGTCGTTGAATGCTGGTAGTCCTTGATGTCCTGAGGTAGCATCGCTAGAGCACGTCGCTAGAGCATTCCCATGTGGATTAGAGTGAAGAATGTAACATGTGAAGAGTTGAGCTAATGTTTTGAGGAAAATTGGCGATAAGCTCTTCATTTATGCGTGTTTAATCACTGAGCAGTCATTGAGCGCATTTTCTACGGTTATTTACTCACCATTTAACATGTTGAGCTTTGAAGAACCGCTAGGATGACATTTCCACCTTCTTTAACTTCGTATGGATGCAAGTGGACGTGGGTATTGAACAAAGCGGAGTATAGGTCGTAATCAGTTTTCTCCATTAGCTTTCTGCATGCAGTGACTGTTTTGTCTAGGCGGCTGAGGGCGATTATCTTGGCCATGTTTCGGTTAGCCTCGCGAATGCTTTTCCCACTCTCTGCAGGTTTGGGCATATCTGCTGCTCTTCCCTCTTTAAGATCTTCTTTTATCGGCTGATTGCATTGTTTTGCAAGCTCGGACGTGAGTTGACGGTCGCTCGTAGCTCGTGGGATTCAAAGCTGGCATGTCAGCTCGAGTGTTTCTGGAGGCAGACGTCTCCTGGTGGCTTTCTAACTTCCAGTTTTTATAGCGCTAACGTGAAGGTGTTGAATGAGCCGGTCGTATTCCTTGTCGATGTTATCGGGAACGGCATCTTCCAAGCAGCTAACTATTGAATTGAATAAGTTCCAGGGCTTTTTATTCATTCCGCGAGAAATGGAATCTTTCATGAAAGAGGGAATGGTCTGATCCCGGGTAGGATTTTGGGACAGCATCGATATTGGTTAGGAAAAACGTTCGATTTACTACGAAATGGTCTACTTCATTATCGTCATCTGTTGTGGCCATTATGGTACTCTCTATTGGGGAACTCCCATGTCCAGTGTTCAGAGTGGGGCTTTTGGAATTGCGAGCAACCATGAATGGTCTTGGTCGTCGTGCTAAACTTAGACAGCTGCCTACCGTCCTCGTTCCATTCTAGTCCCAATGTGACGTTCTACAGATGTTCTTCTGGGTCCAATCTTGGCCTATCTTCATTGATGACATCAACGAAAGTGTGATTTTCCTTGTAGAACTTCTGCAAGTCCATCTAGAACGCTTCATCTTCGTCTTCGCTACTTGATGTCGTTGCACAGACGACGAAGATTGTCGAAGCTGGTATTGATCCATCTCTTCGACGTAAACATTCGATTCGTGTCATTAGTTGTTAGAAGTAATCGATTTTCATGGCCAAACTCTTGTTATCGAAAACGCCAACACCACCGACTCCTCTAGTATCGCATGTTCCGCGGAATAGTTCTTCTCCGGTGTCATGGCGTGGAATGGGTGACCTCCTCTCGTCTCCGCTACTGCGATGACGTTTTACCTTATCCTTCTTGCTTGCATGACCAAGACTTCTATTGATGACTCAGATGCAAGTGTGCGTGCATTGTAAGTACAGATCGTCACCTTAGCCATTTGCTATTTAGGCAGTCTAGAATGGTCCTGTTATTTGAGCTGTCTCGGCTTACTCGTCCGACCCAATGCCGATGTACCGGGAACTATTTCAGAGTCAGCGAAATCCGCCCAATTATTTTACTCTGTTTAGTATTCCACATTCGCGTTTATCTTTCTTATCTCATAATATGGTAGCGGAATATACTCACGGATAGCTTGCCGTTCTCTTCCAGAATAGACAGAGAGCTTATTTGCTGGAGAGGGCTCCTACCCGCTTCCCATATACTTCCCTGTCACTTAGTTTTGGGCTTGTGGCTGGATTGACTGTTAGAATAAAAAAAATACAATCCGCATAAACCAGAACACACCTATGCACGCATGTGTGAACATGTCTTTGTATGCGCAGAAGGTATTCGTCAAATCGGTGCAGCAGAAACATGGAGTCCATCTTTTGGATCCAGTTGTGTTTTAGGGAAAGGCGAGGTCGCTTTTAGTCCGCGATTAACTCCCTAATCGCCGCATAGGGACGCGCCACGTTTCATCGCGACTAAGCGGCATGAAATCCCTCCTTGATGTGGTTCCGCGTCCGTGAAGATAGTTCAACTTTTTACTAATTTTTCCATTCAATTCATTCAGGCGGGTTTGATGAGCGCACAGATCTACTGTGAGATTGAGCATAGAACCTCAATGAGTTTAAAATTCTAGTGTTCTTTAATTGTCTTTAAATTCATAGTTTTACAAGGCTTTCAACCAAATAAGTCGAGCGCTATAAAAGAAATAGGTGACGTTATTTTGGATGCTATAAGAAATTCTCGAAGCATAATTTCTTTAGATTTGCTGAAAATCGCTCCAAACAGGTCAGTATAAGGTTTAGACAATAGAGGAAACCTTTATGCAATGGCTGCTTCAATATTAGTCATAAAGGTACAGCTGAATTGCAGAAATTGTAGATTATGAGTTGTAAAAGAATTCTCTAGCTCGACTATCAAAACACTAGTGAGAATTTTCAAGCCGACCGTCATTTAACTCGGTAACGAAGTTGTCAACATGTTTTTAAATTGAGCTTACATACATTACATATCAACTGCCTATGGTAGTGAAGACATTGGGCAGACTTTGGCCAGGCTGACCTCGGGATTCCAGGGAACCACAACGGCTTAACCAGAAAATCTCCGAAAAATGGAGATTGTGCTGTGGCTCGCACAAGCAGTGAGGATGGGCCATTCAAGTACCAAGTAAGTATTAGCTATTATCAACACGATTTCCTATGTATCGAAGTTCCAGGTATAAGGACAGCAGAGACAGTTGACATACTTCTCACCGACAACAATCTCTATACTACTGTAACCGTGCAATAAACGGAAATCATTGCTTGCGGTACTCACAAAGATAAACAAGCTTGTCTCAAAACTGTTTCCGTGCGAACTGTGGAAAGTAGAGAATAGCCTTTTTCGGATTACTCTTAATATAAGATCATTTATGAGGAAGCTATTGATCTAGTGGCAGGTCATAAAGCTTGTGTGGCAAAAGAAGGAATCGAAGATAAAGAGCATTGAAGTTGATGCGTTTCACCGTTCTATTTTGTGTTTACTGAATACAAAGAAGAACCCTCGCGAAGAACTCGGTACAGGACAAAGAGAAGCACGGGCCACATTTGAGTCATCAACAGGCACCACTGCAAAAAGATGCAGTTGCAGGCGTATGTACCAATTCTTTTTTTGCCACAGTTCCTCGACATTGGTGCCATACAACAGAAGCCAACATTGACACTTCAGTTGTCTCGAAAACAGTTCGTTCATCAAGCGCGTAGTAATGGCGATTTATTAAAGCGGTGGACTGATGTTTTCCTTCCCAATGTGAATAGTTATTCTCAAAATTAAATTAGGGCTCCTTATTCTCAGCTTACGATGGAGCCAACATGCGAATCGTAGCACATACGTGGCTAACTGTCGGAAGACAGTGAAATGGATGGGAAAAGCTCTGACGCTTGTACGATGTGTCAACGCAGACCGTCAATGCAAGGACAAAACTTCTTGTCATTGAAAGCTTAAGCCCGTATTACCTGTTCTGTTTTCCAGTTATTCGAGCAAGTACCACTAAAAGCTGCTGAAGACTACTCGTTCATCCATCGTACCAGAGTCCTCTAGCAGGCTTTACTCGAGAGATAGAGTGTGTAAAAATGTTTGTTCGTGGCCTTTATAAAGGAGTCTACCCGTCGAATTGTCGGTTTCCTGTTGTGCGGTTGGTATCTCATGCGACATAGTCGGAAGCGGATGATGTCTAAGTGTTTTCACGATGATGTATTATATGTCCGGACCATTTAAGTTTCGACATTTTGGCGAGTGGTGCTCATCGATAGAGGTCAGCACTTCGGTTCTTATATCCCTTATACAGGGTGTTTCTACCAGCTGCTCGATGACGGTGATCATACTTTTACCTTCCCCATGTAGCATTCAATTATCGGACACATATTGTGGAATAAAAGAGAATGGAACAGAGTAGACGTTTTAGGCTTCATAATCAAATTTTCCATTTCTTCGTAGTTGGCTTTCCGAATAAAATATCAGATGTACATAGAGCACTTGGAGGTATCTCTACTATTGAGATTAAATAGGACAATTGAAACAAATTTGTTTCCAAAAAACATCTTTTTCGTTGGACTTTTGAGATAAATGAGGATACCGAACGCTCTGAAAGTAGATAGTGTCAACTTAGCCTTGGGCTACCCAATACAGATTAACTGAATTAAATTCTCAGGAAGGTGCATACAAATTCTGATCTTCTTAGTCGCTGACCATTGTTAAGACTATCATAAATGTCAAATCTATATGATTTTTGCTTTGTAATGTTCTGGGCTGAGAAGGTTAAGAAGTTATGGCATCTACTGCTCATGTTAGCTACTAACTACGGTAAGGTACATGTGAGTTATGGTATTACAAAGAGGTTATCTCTCTGACGAGCGAACGGATAAGGTGATTGTAAACAATCCAAGATAATAAACAACGCACTGGAAATAAAATGGGTTGTTCATTCATAGTTCATTGATCAGCCGAATAGGCAAGTCGATATGGACAAGCAACTTTCAAACGGAGTCTGGTACCATGGACTGCTTCCACGTGAAGACATTAAGGTGCGTATCACTTTTTTAAGGAACGTGCGCAGTGGTTAGAGGTGACCCCCAATGCACACATGGGCTTTGGTTCGACCACGCACGCCAAGCTCTTCGTCTCCAAGATCGATAAATTCGTTTCTTGGAAGGATGAAAACACAGACCTGGTATATCGGCAAGCCAATGGAAATCATTGTGCAGACGAAATATACATTCAATCTCTACTATGATCCTTGACGAATCCGAATGCACAACGCATCCTTTCGGAAATGACCAATGGCTTATCCTTTCCCTTTAACCTTACTCTCGAATACATTGAACGAAATCTGCAATGAATGGCTGAAGAACACGTTCGGTGAATGTTTTTAGATGATGTTACGAACAAATGGCGACTTTCTTGTACGAACTACTGAACCCGTGGCAGGCAAACCACGTGCACTTGTATTGTCTGTTATGGTCAGACAGGAGTTTGAAGATCAAGGAGTATATTATTATTGAATTTTGAAAGTACATTTGACGATGTACTTAGTGATATCAATAGTAAAATTCTGGAGGGTGTTTGAGATTAACGCTAGGGGATGAATCAATCGGTATCATGCCTGTGAAGCACTCTAAACGTTATGCAGAAGAATTACGGAAAAATTGATCACTCCACCCAGTTATTTAGAAACCTTCTCGAGTTAAGTGGAGTGCTCGTTTAAACGAGCACCGATCGAAGCGTTGGTGGTTTGCAAACTAGAACGAGATGGTAGGAGCTACGATTTTCATGTCTTCCAGATCAAAAGGACTCTAAATTTGAACTGAAGCGACAGGACGGAATATAAAACGTACAGAAATGTTAGAAGAAGCTATAAAATGTGAACAATAACTGCTTTCGCCTTCACCTTCTTTTGCAGTTCTTTCGTTTGCTGTAGGCACTACGACGCAATGGGTAGTCTGACCATAGACTTTCGCCAATGTTCTCTCCATTACACGTAAAGAAATGCGGCTCTGAAAATATCAGCGGTGTACTGAATAGCATTTTAAATAGGCAGCTGGTTGTTAAAGCTTCCACTGGTGCGCTTTCCGCATGATTTGACCCTTCTATTCTTTGTGTTCCCCCGGAAACTGTTGATCTAGGTGTCCATTCCAAGATTAGTGTTGTGTCAGAGAAAGGTCCACTTCAAACACAAATAGAATGCCGAAAATAGTAGTAATTACAGATTAAACACTTCGTCATAACAGTGATCCCATCTGGTAAAGTTATGATCGAGAAATACGCATTCGAATCCATTAGCTCGATGATTGGATATCATCTTAGTAAAAAAGAATCTATAACAAAGGTATGTTTTTAGAAACATGGAATCTATGTCGTTTTTTTCAAACTTCTCTCTTATTCTATGCATGTAATGGAGAGGTTTCGAAAAATCGTTTGTCATGAGCGAACTAACTACGATCACTAATGCAATTCTCTCTGGTACGGATTATTTCGGTCCACGGATAGCACGATTCCCCTAGCACAAAAAGTGCGAGAGTTCGATTTAGAGAACAAGCCGAATTTCTCTTGTTATTCTGCTGGAAGTGATGCTACAGCGATTTTAACCGATCATAACACTGAACATCTCGGGTATGAAGGTCGCTCAAGCTTGAACCACCCACCGCAGGAGCCTCTTCATTGCCCATGTGGCATTGTGCGGTGGGAGACCAATATGTCGCAGGACATTTCCGTCCGGTGTACTACAGACTGCGTCGAGGACGTTCTCTACTATCTTCAGTTAACCTTGACTGTAGTGCCAAGTGCAGTGGAAGCTCCGTATGTTCAATCCAGTACATGAACTACAACTCCGAGAACACCTTATCGAGAGAATCCAGTTTCAAGCATGCCATTGAAATATACCAGTGAAACGCGCAGGTGGACTTGAAGCATTGACTTATACCCACTGATGATTCCTAGTGATATTGTGTACGCTTTTGCAACGGATCTCCCTTATAAAAGGGTCTCATGCCAGCTAGTTCCGAGGTAACGAGACGCGTCACAAAGTAGTGGGCAGGAGGTTAATCGCACACCAGAGGTGACGTTTGCTTCCCTGAGAAGTAGGTGCTTCCAGAGGATAGACGCCTTGTTTCTGCTGCCTCGATTTGGCAGATATCTTCTGTGTCTGTGATCACGTATTCATGCATGGGTACGTGAGTGTGTTCTGGTTTATGCGAATTGTATTTCTTGTATACTAACAGTCAATCTGGATGAAAGGCTGCAATCAAGTGGCAGGGAAGCATGTGGGAGGCGGTTAGGAGTCGCCTTCAACAACTAAGTCCCCCTGTCTACTCTGGGAGAGGCCGGCAAGCTATCCGTGAGTATATTCTGCTCTCACGTTATGAAATCAAAAAACTAAACTAGAGTATGGAATACCAAACAGAGTAAAATAATACAGGTCCATTCCGCGGACCCCGAAATTTTCGCTGGTACGGCAGCACTGGGTAGGACGAGTAAGCGGAGACTCCTAAAATATCAAGGCCATTCTAGGCTACCTAAATTGCACACGACTAAGATGACGATCTGTACGTACAATGCACGCACGCCTGCACTTGAGTCCTCAATAGAAAACTTCATTATGCAGGCAAGAAGGATAAGGTAAAACATCATCGAAGCAGCGGAGACGAGCGGCTGGCAGCCATTCGACGCCGTCTATGACACCGCAGAAGAACCGTTCCTCAGTGTATGCGGCAGTAGAGGAGTCGGTGGTGTCGGCGCTCTCGTCAAGACGGCTTTGACCGTGGGTTACGGTATAAGCGATGTGGATCCATACCAGCTGCAAAATCGTCCTCTATGCATCGACATCACTTCAGCGAAGAAAACGAAAGTGTATTCTTGCATATGAACGAGCGGCCTTAGCAACTCTAGGAGTTTATCATGACGACGAAGACCGATCATGGTACTCGCAAGTCCAGTAGCCCAATTCTCAGTGCTGAGCAAGGCCACATCATAGTACTTCGAAGGTTTTGCAAAATAGATGTCGCTCCTGTCTAAAAATTCTACGCAGAATCAGACCACCGCCTCCCTACGAAATTTCATTTATCACGAAAAGAGGAAAAGCCGATAAATTCGGAAAACGAAGTCCTAAAAACACAATGGGATTCATTCAGTTTTCAGTCCACTGTTGGGAAGACGTCGTTCTTAACAACATCGGTGAGAAATATAACAGGCCCAACTAGCATCTTAACGCTAGAGCTCTAAAAGCTGGAGGTTAGAGATTTACCAAGGCGACTTCATCTCCAAAAACACTCGAGCTGCTACTCCAGTTGGAATGGCACCATTTACACCGCTTACTAACATCCGAACCGGCGAAACAATGCAAGGAGGCCATAAAAGAGGACCTTAAAGAGAGAAGAGAAGTTGTTATGGTTGTAGTGGCAGAGGCTGGAAAAAGCATTGGTGAAGTACACTGAAGCTTTGCCAACTAAAAAATAAGGATCGCTTCATTCCTGCGCCCAGAGGGAACAGCTACAGCTTCGAGAACGCAGTGGAAGAAATAATTTACGACTACTGTTCAGATTTCTTTAGTATCAAGGACGTCTTGCTTTCATTTGAAATAAAGGAGAATGGTTAAATGATCACACTGGTTCTCCGTTTTGAAATCCGATATGCCATTTCGACGGTGAAGAATCGAAAGATGCCTGGTTCGGGTAGGATAAAGCCTGAACACCTGAAGAACCTTCATCCAGTCCTTATAAAAGCGATGATCCAGCTCTTCACATGTTACCAGTAATAATGCGTGGTCCATGTTCAATGGAAAACCAGTAAGACTGTGCTATTGTTCAGGAAGAGTGACCTCCATGATATCGGCAGTTATAGCCCGATTTGCTTACTGTCTTTAATCTACAAACTTTTCACTGGAGTCACCCTAAACAGTATCGCCTAACAATGGACAAAGGTTCTCCACAGGAGCAAGTAGGGTTTCCAATAGGATTCAGTAGGATGAACCACAGGCATACGCCGATAAGACATTGAAGTGTTGCAAGAGGAAAGCTCTGCCTCATTTTTACCGATGTAAAGAAGGCTTTTGACTCAGATGGGACAGAAACAGTCATAGAGACTCTGGACAGGGAGTGCGCAGCTATTTAGTATACAAAGAATATTTATGAGCTATATAAAAAATTCACGAGCGAAATTCCACCATTCTACAACGAAATTAACGTCAACGGGGAAATACGATTTGGGCAAGACGATACTATATCGCCAAAATTGTTCTTCAAGCAAACCGCAGAAAGTCAGGGGAACACGAATGGAATAGTATGGGAGTGAAAATCAATGGTCGGCAATTACACCATCTTAGTTTTGCTGGTGATACTGTTCCTATAACATCAAAGATTAGTTAGGCAGAGCAAATGCTCGCCGACTTTGATAACGCTTCCAGAATAATTAGTATTTAAGTAATTCTCACGAAAATGATGTTTATGAAGAACGGATTGGTTTCATGTGCCACATTCACTCCAAACGATGAGAATCTCTCCGAATGTTCCATCTATGTCTATCTAGGTCACGAAATCTACATGATGAACGACCTAGTTCCAGAGTTGAGCAGAGGGAAACTAGCAGCTTGGAGAGCTTTTAAAAGCATCGAGGTTAAGGTGAACAGAACAAAGAACACCAGCCTCCACACCATCCTTTTCGAGTCCACGGTTACACTTTAGTGACCTGAAAGGTGAACCAATACTGTTTCGTAAATTTCGGTATGAGAGTTTAAGGCTAGTAGGATTACTGGATTTCAAAACATGTGAGAGCTATATAACAGAAGAAGTTAGAAGAATAAAATCCAAAAGCGCAAGATTGTGATACTCTGAAGTCTTGTGAGGAAAGTTTCTTTCTGGCTGCCTACATAACGTAATCTGTTGTCAACAGCGTCAAATTCCATTTATTGCAGTCCCAAGAGGTGATCCTACGCAATCCGATCGTTCGTCAAAGTTGGGAGCTGTCCCACGACGATGTAGAACTAACGAAGAAACTGGGTGGGTGTTGTTTCTTAGGAAGTGAAGTGGGTAGGAACATGGTGGACTGAAATGGAAATCCAGAGTTGGTTTCCGAAATGCATTGTCGCGTAACAAATGTGCTGTTATAATATTCTTTCTTCTTTCGGTAATAAAATAATACAACACAACAAATAAGGGATAATTTTCAAGGAAGAATTTAGGAATCCAATTTTAGGAAGGAAAAGTTATACATAATTATTGTGCTGAATTCCAGGCGAAGGTGCTTTTGGTGAAGTACATGCTGGGAAATTAAAGTTGAAAAATGGATCTAAGGTTCCAGTTGCTGTGAAACTTGTATGCAATTCGCCCTACACTTTCCCAGTTGTGGATAGCAAGATCTTTCCGAGTGTAATGTCAATGCTGTCGTAGGCAAAATTGGAAGTTCTAACAAAGGGACAAATCAAAGAAATCATGCATGAAGCGCGTCTTATGAGGAACTTGTAGTTAAATTCTATGGTGTGGCCGCAGGACAAGAATCTCTTATGGTGATTATGGAGCTGGTAAGTTCACCATTCTGGTGCTTGATAATTCAAAGAAACTTCTACAACACTACGCCTTTATCTGATCGGTCCAATTTTGACCCTTCTAAGTACTAGTACTTATGCATCGTTCGTAGTTGACAAAGAATCCACCACCTTGCAATGGCATACATTTTGCGACATTTTCATGTTTCACTGGTTTTCATAATTTCTAGGTGCGTTGGACTCATACCTTCAAAAAAAAAATGAACAACCTATGGTTAAGAAGAATGAAATGTGCTTGCAAGTAAGAAGTACAGGTGCGAAGGCATTAAGCCTAGCTTAATCCAGACGTTGCTTTAGGCAGCTTGGGGTTTGGAATACTTACATGCCAAGAATGTTCTTCACAGGGATATTGCTGCAAGGAACTGTTTGTATGGGGACAATAAGGTAGATTTTCGCTCTCTTGTCATTTCCAAGCGGTTGAATTTACAGACAACAGTACAGGAATTAGGCGTGTATTACGTGTTCACGAACCATCGCTATATAATATTGCAGGTAAAAATCTCTGATTTTGGCCTTACTCGGGAAGGAACTGTGTATCAAATGGATCCCCATAAAAGAGTTCCTATTAGATGGCTTGCTCCCGAAACACTGAAGATGGCTATCTACACTCAGAAGACTGATGTGTTCAGCTACGGTGAACTATAAACCATCGTGCCTAACTTGCGTAAGACTGATCTGTTATGTGCATTTTCAGGCATTATGTGCTGGGAGATATACAACAACGGTATAGAACCATATCCAGGAATGAGTGTCGCAGAAGTCCATCAAAGTGTAAGAACTCGTTGAATTCCTCAATTTAGGATTATCTGGCATTTAAATAACATTTTTTCATATCCATCGTACTAAATCCTTTTCGAAACTCTGCTTGCTCACATGGTTGTCCTTTGTCCAATGTTCTGTCAATCCTGTTTAGGATGACTAGCGTGAAAAGTTCATAGGCGACAGACAGCAAGCAGATCGGACGATAGTTGTCGATATCGTGTAGTTCACTCTTGCTGAACAATAACACGATCTTGCTGGTCTTCCACTGTGTAAGAACCTTGCATTCAGACAGGTAACGTGTGAAGAGCCGAGCCAGTATATTTACGAGGATTGGCGAAAGGTTCTTCAGGTGCTCAGATCTTATCCTGAGCGGACCTAGTGCTGTTCGATTTTTCACCGACGAAATGGCATATCGGATTTCGGAAGGGAGAACTGGTGGCACAACATATCCACCCTCCTTTATTTCATATGACGGAAGGTGGACGTGGCTATCGAAGACATCTGAGTAGCATTCGTGAATGATTTTTTCCATTGCCTTTCTGGACGCTGTAACTGTTCCGTCTGGGCGTCGGAGTGCAATCATCTTGGTCTTGTAATTGGCAAAGCTTCGGTGGGCGTTGCGAATGATTTTCCCAGCCTCTGCAGCTTCGACCATTACTGATGCTTTTCTCTCTTTAAGATCTTCTTTTATCGTCTGTCTTCCTTGTTTCGCAAGTTCTGATGTCAGTTCGCAATTGCCTGCAGTTCGTGCGATTCCACGCTGGCGTATCAGCTCGAGTGTTTCTGGAGACACAGACAAGGCACATCTCTTGGTGACTTTCGAACTCTCAGCTTTCATAGCGCTTACGTGAAGATGTTGATTGAGACGACCGTATTTTTCGTCGATGTTATCGACAGCGGCATCTTCCTAACTACCGACTAATGAATTGAATATGTCCCTGTTTGCGGTCGTTCTGGGGCTTCGGTTTTGGAATTTATCTAGTTTGTCTCCTTTCCGCGAGAAATAGAGTCTTGCACGAAGGAGGCCAGAGTCTGATCCCATGTAGAATTTGGGAGAACAGCGACATCGGTTAGACAAAAGCTTCTGTTTACTACGATGTAGTCTATTTCGTTGTAGTACTCTCCATTGGGATGCTCCCACGTCCAGCGTTGAGGGTGTGACTTCTGGAATTGCGAGTTACCATGGATTGTCTTGGTCGCCATGATAAACTCAGATATCCGCTCACCCTGCTCGTTCCATTCCAATCCGTTGGCCGCAATGTGACGTTCTTCAGACGTTTTTTTTTGGTCCAGTCTTGTCGTTGAAATCTCCAATAATGACCTTGAAGAATGTGTGGTCTTCTCTATAGAACTTCTCCAAGTCAATATGGAACGCTTCGACTTCTTCTTCGTCATAGTTTGATGTCGGCGCGTAAACGACGAAAATTGTCAAAGCCAGTATTGATCCACATCTTTTTAATCGCAAACGTCCGATTCGGGTTGTAAGTTGTTCGAATGAATCGATGTTGCTGGACAAACTCGTGTTGACGAGAATGCCGACGCCGCCGATTCCTCTACTGTCGCATGTTCCGAGGAACAGTTCTTCTCCGGTGTCATAGACTGCGTTGAATGGGTGGCGTCGTCTCGTCTTTGCCAGGCCGATGACGTCGTACCTTATTCTTCTTGCCTGCATGAGCAAGTCTTCTATCGAGGACTCGGATGCAATTTTACATGCATTGTAGGTGAAGATCGTCACCACAGCTCTCCGTACTCGTCGTACTCAATGCCGCGAAATTCGGGCTTTTTCGGGATCAGGGGAATGAGGCCCGTTTTTTTTAAAACTGTGTATAGCATTTTGATAATCACGTATAGCTTGCTGGGCTCTGAATGTGGGGGCTAGGTATACTCACGGGTAGCTTGCTAGACTCTCCCAGAGTGGACATGGAGATTATTTGTTAGAGGGACTCCTAACCGCCTCCCATATACTTCTCTATCACTTGATTGCAGGCTTTTGGCCAAATTGACTCGTAGAATACAATCCTCATAATCTTAACCCTTTTATTTACTGCCTTTTTCTTCTTAATGGCAGGGTATGTTGCGAAATATAACTTGTATGACGGGTGATTGCTGATGGCAAAAAAGATCGATAGAACTAGCTGAGAGACATGCAAGACGAAGGACCCGGATGATGTAGTGGTGAAGTGCGCTGCTCCCCGGTAAGGACAACAGCGCATGTTCGTTCCTCACTGCATACACCTGTGGTCCGGAGTTTTGCAAATGTCTCAGCATTTCATACAATCCACATAATTGAACGCACCCACACACGCATACATGAATACGCCCAGCAAATACAAAATGCGTGTGCCATATCGGTGCAGCAGAAACAGGGGTTCATCCCTGGATCCACCTGCGTCTCAGAGAAGCAAATGTCGCTTTTGGTCCGCGATTAACCCCTTATCCGCCGCCTGAGGACGTGCCACGTAGCCTCGCGATTAACCGACTCGAGATCCCTCATATGAGGGAGATCCGTGGTGATGACCCAATAAGCACAGATGATTGATAGTGTTACACATTTGGGTAAGGTTAGGAAGAAACACTTTTGGGTTCCATTAGGTTTTTGGTTCGTCTTCTACACAAGTCACTGGTTACCATTCACCCACCCTTGGTCGATGTAACACGGAAGCAGATTGTTCAGACATTACCTTCTTAATGACATTCTATAGATTTGTCAACCTTGTACCTCAACCTCAACCATTGCAGGTCGAGGAAGGATATCGAATGGAACTGCCGCCGAATGTCCATCCGGATATTCAAATGTACATCAAGGTTTCATTTTGCTGTAATATCTTTTATTACTAGCTGTAAAAACAAATAAAGTTACTACCTGTAAGAGAAATTTCGATACCGAAGACCAGGAATCGTTTGATAAAACTTCGTGTTATCATTCTCTCTAAAGAGCACTTCTAGTCCTCGTCGAAAACTCATAATACACGCGCTGAATTCTCATTTTCAGGATATTTCAATATATTTTTTGCATGTGTTTTTTCTACTTAGTAAAGCTACTGCTGTGTGACACAGCTGTCTTGTTACAGGTTCGCCGTTGGCCAGAAAATCCGAACGATCGGTACTCAATGGCCGAGCTGGTAAAGCACTCACAACGAAAGTTACAAATCCCAAGGCCAAAGTTTGTGGAAAATCCACTCAACCGCATTTGATCTCGAAATAAAGGAGTACATATTTACTTTACTAATCTGTTAAATATTCGTTGTAAGAGAAAAATGACAGTAACGTGAAGCAAGTCCTAAGTATTCGTTGATCGCTGAGTTCGGTCACAAAGAATAGTCGATTTTGAGCAGCATTTCTGCCAATAAAGTCTGCAAACAACCGAGCAGTCAGGGCAACCATCTTAAGATGCAGATTAGATTTAGGGAATGCTCGAGAGCCTATTGGTTCAATCACTGCTTCTCGTCGGTTTTTTGTATAGGATTTTTTTGACAGTCGCACAACAGCGAGCTGTTTTTAAACGACAAACTTCGGTTATCGCCTTCAAACGGTCGTCGTCTCTTGCTGATGAGTGGCTACGACATTCTCCATCATCAACGCTCCTCTCTTAGAAGAAATTCGCAATCAAGGGAGAAATGTACCCTTAGAAGCGGTTCTCTGTCTACATGATTTAATAAAATTCGAGTTGTTTCGTTGCTGCATGTTAAAGTTTGAACTCATGAAGGAAAAAGACGTGGATCTAATGCTTTGAGAATAAGTGTTACAAAGATGGCCCACGAATAAGTTTTTTGGGCCATTGTTGCTGCTCTTATCTCTTTAAAAACTTCTTTGGTCAAGTTTTTGGAGTTCTTTTAACGTTCGGACTCCACTGCGCGGTTGCTTGTGGCTCGTGTGATACCCCGTTGGTGTACCAACTCGGCTGCTTCTAGAGACAGGCGTCTGTTGATAACTTTCGAACTCTTACTTTATGTGCACTAACGTGAAAATATTGAATTAGCTTATTTTGTTGTGCATTTATGTTGTGGACGAGGGCGCCTTTCAATAAGGTGCCTTATAATCTAAGTAAATCCCTATTTATTTCGGTTGTGGGATTTCGTTTCCTGAACTCTGTCTCTTTTTCTCATTTTCTAGCAGAAATAAACGCCGTTTTCCCACTTTTCGGAAATCTAGGAGACGTTGATGCAACGGCGTGCAACATTTTGGAGGAACAGCGATGTCGGTTAGGGAAAGCCTTGGATTTACTACGTTCTAATTCCCAAGACCGACACTGTGTTCACTTCGATATTGATCAATGGTGTTTTTTTTTTCATCATAAGCATACTACACTATTTATCCCCAAAAGCTGACGTTTTGGCAGATTTCGCCTTCTTAAGAACCTGCAAAGGTTAAGTTAACACCAAACCAACCTGCCAAATAGTCCAATTATCTCAACAGAAAGTCCCGATACCTAGATTTCAATGGTACTGGAAACAAAACAGTTTTTTTCACACACTCGATACTTACTGTGAGTCTTCCACTGAGTATTCCACGTGTTGACCAACCGAACTTGATTTACGTGGCTGGGTAATGCGCCTTTTGATGACGAAGCATTCGCCGGATTCTTGGAAATTATCAAAAATGCTTGACACTGAGAAGTTTTAGGTTTCCTCACAAGGATGGTTACTTCTAATTCAAAATATTCCTCGCTATGTCTGTGTCTTGTGCACTTCTAGTGGTATCTTTCTTAACATTATTTTTACCGCTTAGATGTTATACGCTTACAGAGTTGTGTATCTCTTTCGCTAATATGTTCGCCCTCTGACGGTTTGCAAGAGATCAGGTACGCTTTATCTGAATTCATGCAATCACCGTCTCTGTCGTTAGTCCAAATTATGCAATGCATTGTGCATAGACGGTCGTGCAGACGGTTACGAACTAACTGGAGTCCTAGAGTGCCAGGTGATATTTCAATCACGGTTACGGATTTCTCTAAGGTGAACCTTTTTAAGCAGTGTGTTAATGCTGTTCTTAACCTGTTTGAAATAAAAGGCAGGATAGACGGAACGGTATTCTCGCTTGACACATCGTTTGGAAGCGTAGTTCTTTCTCTAGACCTCTACCCCGGAAAGAAACCGTTTCGTACCCAATTGCTATTTGCCACGCCAGCTTCGGGAATTCCTTCTTCTGCACTCTTTCTGTGCACACACTTGTGGCTTTTTGAAAAATGTTTCTTACAAACGTCCTTTTTTGTGTGCGAAGGTGAGGGTTTCATGCCATGGAGATTTGGGTCTTCGCGCTTGTTTTACCCAATACGGACATATCGGAGGCAGTGTTAAGGTCAAGGGAACAAGGATCATTTATTTTTAGTGTACTTGACTGTTGATTCCCATGAACAAAGTGCCGAACTTTCGTGCCGGGGTCTAGTCTATTTATTATGTATACTTATGGGTAGCTGGTCGGTTTTTACGATAGAAGACACCTCCATAGCAAACTTACTAAAAGCTTTTAGGAGAATTAGCTTGTAGAATACAATCTACGTTCTGCAAATGTGTAGAACACAATCTATAAGAGGCGGACAGCAGTGCTGATGCCGGGCATCGACAGCATGGTATTGGTTCGATCACGCCTCGGCCAACCAAGCCTCTCATCCCCACAGGGTCGGCAAATTGGCACCAAACTTATCCGGGAAAAATCATTCTCTGCAACCCAATTCCGAACGCTCTCGTCCGGTTGTCACAGGACTTCAATGCAAATCGACTCGACCGGCATTCTACGACATTCAAGATGAAATAGGAATCCTCAAACAGCTGCCGAACCCACACGTAAAAGTTGAAAAACCTTCGTGGAAGATGGATGTGGGGAAATGAATCGAATGTGTGAAGTGCGTCTGCACAGTAGATGTGAAGACCGGTCGTATAAAATAAAATAAAATAAACAAAATAAAATATTACAACGTAGATATATGGTAACACACCCAGCAGCGCATGCACGAATATGTTCATTCTGTAACTACACAAGGTATACCTCATCCAGTAGCAGAAGAAACATGGAGTCCGTGCTCCGAATCTCTCAGCATCTCAAGGAATCTGATACACAAGACCGCAGAAAACAGCCTCGCAGCTAACAATAAGAAGAAATCTATGTGGACGAGATGCATGAACTTCCAGTGGTTTCTTTTCTGAAGGGGTTATGGGTGTCGAAAGCAAATTCTTGAACGAAAAGGATTGAAATGGAACTTCCCGTTATCACTTCAGTATCCCTTCATTGAGGGCCCTGGCTTAGTTACTCGAAGCTGATAGCATAATACGAACAAGAATTTCCTGACGGTGTATGCATAAACTAATTGTTTTTGAGTGCCTTCAATTTCTTTCTGCCTGCATTGTTGTAGGTCTTTCGGCGAGAATTTTTTGTCGCTTTGAACTAAAAGTGTTTGAATTAAAGAAATCGAAAAAGCAGTGTTGATGTACCCTTCCTATTCATCTTTTCTATTGCCCATATGTTCTATAAATTTTCTCTATGCACAGATAGATCCTTCGAAAATACTTTATGGGACCTCTACCAGAATCATCTGACTCATCATCCATGCATGGCGTCGACAATCCATTGGCTTCTCTTCGACATATAACATGCCCTTCTCATTTTGCTTACGATCCTTGTTCATTCACAGAGTCTGCATTCTATCGCTTTCGAGAATTTTTGATATACCAAGTGAAACGTGGCTTAGGAATGAAGAACAATGAGGATTGTGTAGCTTATTTAGGTGTTTTATGACAAACTCGAGGGCTTTTCATTTATACTTATACCTATACTTGTACTTATATATATATATATATATCGCGAAAACTCAAATTATGTATACACATCACAACGTTGCTGAGATATTTGCAAAACTCTGGACCGCAGGTGTCTATGGTGGGGAACGAACGCGCTATTATCCTTTCCGGGGAGTAACGCGTTCACCACCACACCATGCGGGTCCTTTATTTCGCACGTCTCTCAGCTATTTCTATCGATCTTTTTGCCACAGCAATCACCCGTCAGCGGGGTTGATCTGGGGAGCGCAAATCGGCATAGAACCCAGTTAAGCTATGGCTGTAGTTGAAATCACAATTCCCCACCATAGACACCTGCGGTCCAGAGTTTTGCAAATATCTCAGCAACGTTGTGNCACAACGTTGCTGAGATATTTGCAAAACTCTGGACCGCAGGTGTCTATGGTGGGGAATTGTGATTTCAACTACAGCCATAGCTTAACTGGGTTCTATGCCGATTTGCGCTCCCCAGATCAACCCCGCTGACGGGTGATTGCTGTGGCAAAAAGATCGATAGAAATAGCTGAGAGACGTGCGAAATAAAGGACCCGCATGGTGTGGTGGTGAACGCGTTACTCCCCGGAAAGGATAATAGCGCGTTCGTTCCCCACCATAGACACCTGCGGTCCAGAGTTTTGCAAATATCTCAGCAACGTTGTGGTTGTATTTCGCTTAGTAACCTGCCATGAAAATTATAGAAGGCAGAAAACAAAACGTTAAACAATATGTATACACATATATACACATACATGTGTACATATATTCACGTATATGTATGCATATTCATGTATGTATATATATATATATGCACATATATATATATATATCGCAAAAACTCAAATTATATGTATACGCAAATATACACATATATATGTACATACATGCATGTATATGTAAATATATATACATGTGGACGTTACCTATCTCTAAATAAACAGATAGCGATTAGTGATCGCGAACAGCGGGAGGGTCTGATATCATTTCTTCTTTCGCTGATAAGTAGTATAGAGCAATCTAGGAGATGTGTCGACCAGTCATAATTGTGTTCTTCGCATCGTTTCTTCCATTTCTCGTTGCCTATACAGTCCCTCCAACTGGGATTCTGAGCACCTCTGCGGTGAGTCTCAAGTGTTTTTCATTTTTTGTGAACAAGGGATGTAACTAAAATAATTGGTATGAGTAGCAAATTTATTCAAACGGAAAACAAGTTATGAACACTGCATTCGTTTTGATGAGATGGCGGTTATAATTTTTTCTTTGATGTGAGCACGTAAATACTGAGATCCCGGGTTCAGCTGTAGAGTCATGGGCTTCCCTTGCATTAACTTCTTTGTGTTGTAGCTGTCATCCATTGTCAGTTGTTTAGGTGGTCGGACTTGCTTGTGAACTTGTGAATGCTAGTGATCTTGAAGTTGATGTATTTTTATATGATCTTATGAACTGACTCGTTGAGCTAATACAAGGTTGGTATGAGTTTTCGTTGTCGTTGTTGTTGTTGGTGTTGTTGTTGTTGTTGCTGTGGTTGTCGCTGTTGTTAGAGTTGTTCGTCGATCGTTGAAGTTTCGGCGATTTTGCCTTCCTCAGAGCAGTGCTGTTACGGGAGGGACTGGATCTGGAAGTTGATTACAGCTAATAAGTCATGCGGAATAAACCAGTGCAGCGAAAATGTTGGCGCATATTTTTGAAGTTATACTTCGAGGTTAATCTGATTCTGTCGAGATGCAGTATTTCTGTACATCGTCTTCTCTGCTCAAGATATATGACTGGGCTGTCGAAGGTCATGCAGCTGGATCTGGAAAATGAGATATACTTAGGTGCATATTTGGATGTCCACTTTCGTGATAACAAAAAAGCGCACAGATCTTTCCATGATTTCCACTTGATAGGCAATTTGCTGGATGTAGAGGATTTTCTTTCCCTGGAATCCCAAAAGCGTTGTTAAGTCCTCCACATATCTTTTCATTGGTCGGTATATTATTGCCAGCGATTATCGGCATTCTTAGTGACTGCTTGCAAATGTAAATGTCTAATTCCTCAACGTAGGATACCTAGCTGGAGAATGAATCCTACACTAAATTGCAATTCTGCACCAAGAAACGCCCACCACTCCAACCTCTAACCGTAATGATATGCTAATAGATTATAAGCGGAAACGAAATACTGTTCGAAAATCTAGACTGTGAAAATTGAATCACTGTTGAGTATTCCGTCTTTCTTCAGATCTCATAGTTCTGTTGCCTTGTGCATTGTGCGCAACTTTTTTAATCCCTCCGAATTATCAGCTCATAGTTGTACTCCAAAGCGCAAAATTTTAAGAATATCACATTAAATCACTGAGCACTAAGCATGTGGAAATTGCAGCCATCGTTGCTCTGTGCGGATCCACTATGCCATGCAAATTCATTTCTTATTAAGAAGAAGAAGGACACGCACATGTGGTAGTTCACAAACTATTGCAGGATCGACGATGTCTTTGACGCCAATTTATCGTTTTGTGCAGAATCGGATCCCCTACACATGTGAAGATTCCCCTTATGCAAAGAAGGAGGTAGAAAATATAGCAGAAGATTACGAGATACGAGTAAAGGAAGCCCTTCTGACACATGCCGAATACGCTCTTCATAATTAAAGGAGAGGATTGAAACGTTTATGACGCAAAAATAAAAACTTGTAAGGAGATGAAATACTTGCGACTCGATTCTGCTGCAACGCACATCGAGTGAATAGTTAGTAGCACAGCTTCCGCAACATTTCTCGCAAAGGAATTTTGTCGAAATGTTCAAGACGGTAGGGTCGGTAGGGACGTGATCTGGTGAATATGGCTGAAGTGATGGACTTTCGTAGTTCGGTTCGTTTAACTTTTTCACCTTGGCTAGTGCGATGTGTTGACTATTCCTACATCATCGAATTTCAAAAGTTCTCTTAAGATATCTTTAGATGCTACGAAACAGTTGAGGGCTTTACATCGAGTCTTTTCTTTGAAACTCTCAAACCCTTGCGTGCATATTTATTTGCGTGGAAACCTTCAGTTTACCGTTGTGAGAAACAGAAGGACATTCGCTACCTCCTTCATCTTGATGGTATGATTCGCCATGATGAAATTTTTAAAACAGACATTGTACTTTGCTTTCGTTAGCATTTCGTTTGTCCTCTATAGTTTAAATGTTTGAGCACATTTGTACTGAGTACATCTGAGTTGAATTCGTTGTAGATCAACTGCCCTCCTTTCTGACGATGTGGGTGTTATAGTGGCATCGAGGCGAACTGAGCTGAGTTGAACTCCACTCGAGTGAAGTAACCTCGAATAATGAAGATCACCTGTAGTGTTACAGCTTTTTCAGCGATCATTCAGTGTTACAGTTAAAAGAATACGACAGGGAGACACAATATCACTAACGTCTTCCACTATGGCACTAGAGAGTTGAATGGGAACAAGTTCATTGGGACTACGAACGCAGACGGGACGATTCAAATTCCTCGTTTTGCCGAAGCCACTGCCATATTTTCAAGCAATATCGCATACAGAGTTATAGCGTCTTAACGGTTTAGTGAAGTAGGGAAAAATATGGACTACAGAATTATGGAGCACAGAGAAGATTACATGTACACATAGGTAGAGTATTCAGTGAATACGGATAGTGACTTAAGAGTGAGTAGAAGGCAGCAAACAATGTGGGTCTCTTTCGGGCTTCTCACATCGATCAGTGACTATGCAGTGCTGACTTAAATAAAGAATGGAAGCAACGGGAGATAAAAAAGTAGAACTCCAAAATTTGTCAGCTTGGTTATAACATTATCCTTTGTAGGCCTTGTTTGGCCTGTTTCCACGACTCGTTTGAACCAATACTCAATAGTTTCTTGGTTGTTAAGCTAACACGAAATAAATAAATAGAATTATTCGGCTGACGTTTCGACGTCCTCATTTCCCTCACAGCTGATGATCGGAGTTGGTGGTCCACAGTTGTTTCTCTCGATGTAGAGTCTTCGTTGTCGTACCACGACGGATCTTCTTTAGGCTAAAACATTATTGTTATCGTAAAGACGAATTAATCGCTTTGTCCAATATTGTCATCAACAGACAGTGGCATCAGCCACAATCGTCCTGTATAAAACAGCGCTGCTGGATGAGCACGCCTCACTCAAGCGGTGTTCGTCAGAAGAAAATCCAATGCTCAACTTTCAACCGTACCATTCTTTCACGTTCGCATTTCCACTTGGAAATCATATATCTCTTCTATGGATACGACGGTGCTAAGCAGATCACCAGCCAGACGTTGAGTACAATTATTCTAGGCACAAAATAAAAAAGGTAATGAAGCATTTTTTTGCTCATTAAGGAAAAAATCTCCTAAACGTTTACCGCCTCATCGTGGCAGGATTCATCCATCTGGCAGAGTCTCCGAAGTTGAGAAGGAGTCCGGCATTTTTATCAGGAAGTCTAGCTAAGAGTAAACCAATGCCAGGATCCACCACCGTCCTTGTATCAAAGTCGCTTGATGGCAAATCTCCTTTTGATCCATAAGGGCTACGACTGCCTGTGGTGGTGAAGACCTGGGGCAGACTTTGGCCAGACTCACTTCGGGACTCCGGGGAATCACAGTGGCTAAATCAGCAAAACTCCAAAAGATGAGATTGTGATGGGGTAGCACGACCAGTGAGGCAAACCATTCAAGTATCAAGTAAGGAAAAAAAGTTGGTATGGAGACTGAGCACCGCGTTAAAACGGGTCTCCACTCGGATTCTTGAGCAATAAACGATTTCTTCGAATTTCTCTTAATTGTCCATCTAAATGAATTTTTAATGACCTTAGCTTTTACACACAACAAGTTGCGAAGAGCAATTTTTTAAAAAGTTTTTTCCGCAACGACTGGATTTTTGCGACTGCTGATTCCATGTGACTAATCACACGTGGTTGGTGCACTTTCCTCACGCGTTCAATTTTTGTTCTATTTCTTCTACATTGTAAACCTCACCCACACTCAGAAACAGCTTACACTTCCCACTTGTTTATCGCAATTTAGATCGACAATACACATATTCAAGTTATGGTTCAAACAAGAGTTGACACGAGGTTGTTATTATAGAAGATATTAAAATAGAGTTGTTATAGTGTTTGGCTGGGTAGATCGCATTTCGATTTAACCCCTCCAGGCTCTGAAGAAGACGAAACCGCCGAAACGTCAGCTATTGTATTCTAATAAATTCTATAATAACAACCTCGTGTCTGCTTATTGAAGAAAAACATCGAATTCTCGATCAATGCCGAGGTTAAAAGAAAGTCGGTTATGGGAATTGCTACGTGAAGTGCCAGCAGAATATTTCCGACTTGTAAAAGAAGTACTGTCACTAAGACAAAAAATTGTCTTAACTAGTATTCTTTCTCCGCCACTGCCTGAAACACCGAGTCGTGCCGAACTTCATCAAACCAAAAACGACTACACGATGTATGCGGCCTACCGAGGGACAGCCAACTAGTACTGGACACCGAAACGCGACTACTACACGCCTCTCTTCGATGGAAACAGGACACCATGTACGCGCAATTGAAGAACTGCAAGTCGAAGGAATCTTACTGTGTTCAGTATTTGGAGGAGAATAGTGGGTGGGTCAATTTTGATTTGCGATTCTATTAGGTCAAATGCTAAAGCAACCTTAAGCAGAAAGTTTCAAAATTTACTAGATCATTCGCAAAAACCAGCTTCAATTAAACAAGATAAAATCGCTTACGAAAGCGCTAGCACTAAAAATGTGGTCGATAACGTGCCTGAAAGCCAAGGGTCACCGCGTCAGGAGGGATAACTCTCCCCGATGACGCACGCTCGCTGTTAGAATTGGTTCCAAGTGTCTCACCAGCGCAACCAATTTCTAAAGAAACCTTGCGTAGGATCGCGTGCAGCCTGCACGAGCTCCAAGGTCGACTCCGAAGCAACGCTAGAATTGAGACACCAAATAAAAAGGAACAACGAGAAGTAGGGGCACTACCACCACCTCCATTTCCTCGGTTATTCTTTAGACAGCAAGACCCAAACGACGAAATCGATATGAAAATTCGTATATTTTCGAGCGAAGCTCTCAAAGTCCTTAGCCACTATCGCGCGAAAAAGTTTAATTCGAACCTGACAGCTGCGCAAAAATCTGGTATGCGACAGGTTCGAGAGCTAATAAAATCAAAGACTATTAGACTAGCAGTAAGTGATAAGGGTAGAGAGTTTGTAGTAATTCCTCGCCAGTTAGATGTCGATATAACGAAAAAGCATTTTGAAGACGCATCTCTTTATCTCACATCTACTGAGAAGGAAATATGAAGTCAAAATCGAAAACTAAACAATGGGTCAAAATGACAAGCGCAACAGGTTTAAAACCAGTGTACATTTCACATCTTAAGATCGAAGTGCCGACATGTCCCGTCTTATACTTATCAAGACCCATAAGTTAATATCCTCTGATGATCTTGCGTCTACCGACCCCTCAAACTTTAAAGTTAGACCCATCATCAGCTGTATAGACGGGCCTACTGATAGAATTGCTTGGTTTATAAATCTAATCCTCAACCAGTTGCTTAAGCACATGCCAGCCCATCTCACGAACACCCAAATGTTCCTAGACCGTCTGCGCAACGCACCTCCCAAAAGCGCGTACGTTATGGAGTCGTTCGACGTTACCGCCCTTTACACTAACGTGTCGAACGACTCCCGCAATGCAAGCCATCCGAGAGCTTCTTGAGCAACACGAAGGAGCAATTAACATGTATGGCTCTTCGATTCAGCAGCTTATGGTCCTCCTAAAGGTCTGTTTAAACTGCTCGATCCTCAGATAGTCTGGGAAATATTACGCCCAAATTAGAGGGTTGGCAATGGGACAGCGACTGGCACCAACTCTTACCGTGGCCTTTATGTCTAAAGTAGAAGCACCAGTAATCGATCTCAGGCCGTTACTCTACTGTAGGTATATAGATGATTGTTTTGTCATCTGCTCGACACAGGAGGAGATGGACGAATGCTTTGAGGGGGGACGATCAGTTAGAATACATAAAATTCACTCGTGAGAAACCGAAAAAAAACTTGCTTCCATTTCTAAACGTTCAAATCAACCTATTCGAAAACGACTACAGCACAAAATGGTATCGAAAGCCGAGCAGTAAAAATATAGTGGTTCATTACCTCTCCTCTCATCCCTCACACACTAAAAGGGCGCTTATAAGAAATATGTTTCGAACTACGGCCAGCGTGTGCACAGGTAGAGATCAGAGGGAAGAATCCTCGAAACTGGCGCGTCAAATAGCCATTTCAAATGGTGACTAAGCTGTAGCTTCTTGGCATAGGCATAGAGGAAAACCCACGCCCCAGAGCGATAATTCTAGCGAAAACAAGGCTCCATTCCTCTTGCCTTTGTTTCAAACGAAATAAGTACAGCTATAAAACGTTGCTTGATAAGGGCCGGTCTAGAGAATTCCGTAAGAGTGATAGAAATGCCATCGCAACCACCTATATGACCGTCTATGTATAACGAAAAGCTGCATAATTTGTCCTAACGGTAGAGATGGCGATTGCATGAGCTTAGGTACAGTCTATCTGATCTCCTGTATGGCGTGCAGGGACGAATACATTGGCGAAACGGGTAGACCGCTCTGCGTCCACATAAAACAACACCTAGTTGGTAAATTTAAATTAAAGCCAAACACTCCACTAGACGTGCATAGGATGCAGGAACACAACGGAGAAGATTTTGAAGTAAAAGTCACCATCCTCACGCACGAATCGAAAACATCAGCGTGTAAAACTCTTGAAGCGTTTTGGATCAATTCCAAAAATTCAAAGATGAACCACAAGGAGGAGTGTCTTGTGATCACGCGTGACCTGGTGCCATACCTTAGGCTGATTCAATGATTTGACACAGACACAGCCCTCGCCCATATATTACTCTGTGAGGCTGCTATCCACCAACTAGCTTGAGTACTTACAACAAATAAACGGTAGGTGTTTAAATGAAGCTGTTTCTTATGCGAATACAAATTTATTTGTTAAGTTTGATCTGCTAGGGTTATGAAAGTGTTTGGCTGAGTAGATCTCATCTCAATTTGACCTTTCCAGGCTCTAAAGAGGCCGAGACCGCCGAAACGTCAGCTATCGTATCCTAATAAATTCTAGAATAACAACCTCGTGTCTGCGTATTGGACAAAAACATCGAGAGGGGGGACCTCAATGGCTAAACCAGCAAGTCTTTAATCAATCAATGACGAGGTTAACAAAAAGTCGGTCTTAGGAATTGCTACGTCAAGGCTTGATCTTTCCGTGAATGCGCTTACATCGCAGCGGTTTGCCACCTCATAGTAGCTGGGAGGTGTTCCTAAGTGTCGGACTGCGACGTACAGCGGGGGGATTCGTCCCCCCGACAGGGTCTCCCAAGCTGAGAAGGAGTCCGGCGTTTTCATCAGGAAGCCTAGCTAAGAGTAAACCAATACCAGTATCCACCACCGTCCTGGTATCAAAGTCGCATGGTGGCAAATCTCCCTCTAATCCACAAGGGCTGCGACTGCCTGTCGTGGTGACGACCTGGGGCAGACTTTGGCCAGGCTGTCCTCGGTATTCCAGGGGACCTCAATGGCTAAACCAGCAAGTCTCTAATGAATGGTGATTATGCTGGGGCCCGCACAACTAGTGAGGACGAGCCGCTTAAGTAGCAAGTATCAAGTGAATGCGCCTAAAATACCCCATACCTTCCGAACAGCGGAGTGTATTTTTATGAGACCCCAGGACACTTTAGTTTATAACATTTCTGTCTCGCACTAGTTCATTAATTCGCTTCATTCCAGGTCGATTCCATTATTCGCCAGTGCTTCCAAACCCTTTGCAAGGACTGGATGTCTGAATGCCACTGGTACTGCGATGCTGTCAAGGATCAGGTTAGTGGAATTCTTACTTGTCGCGTCTACCGATCGCTATCCTAATATCGTTAATTCTTCGGTGACTAGATACATAAAGATTTAATAGACCTGAAAAGTGGACTCCGCTTTCAAAATGCGTGCATATTTCCGAAAATGCCTTTATTCCAATGTTTTTGAACTTAAAATTAGCTGCCAAAGTGACATATTGTAAAGGTTTCTCTGTAAACACAGTAGTCGCGAACGCCGATGCGGAGTTCGACGAAACATCGTGCTTTGTTCAATTTTCGGATGTTCGAAAGTGAAAAAAGGAGCAAATCGTTCGTTCTATCTTGTATTTTATACTATTCCTTATTCATCGCAGGGTAAAAAGCTAAAAGCTTTTTGAAACCATGCCATGAGAAAAGCTCTCGGCGTTGGTCAATCGCTAAGCGGTGCGCTATGCATTCGATTTCATTAACCATCGTTTGGAGGTGATTGAATACATATCTGGCCTTTAAAATAACTCGCGGTGACCTACCGATGTATCGAGCCAGCGCTGCTATCCTCCCAGACAGGTCTGATATCAGTTACTGAAACCAGAGGGATGGAAGGCTTGATGGGCCATGGGAGTGGGGATCGATTCCACGTGTTTGTTGCAGAGCGCCTCCGACCACTGCACCAGTCGCGTCCTTAGCTGTGCTATGGTAGGGTACGATGTGAAATACACCACAAGGATGCTGAGATGTTGGCGAAACTCGATAGCATCTATAGAGTAAAAACATGGTTGAGACAAAGACAAGTCAAGGGCCTCACTTGGTGTAGTGGAAAGCATGTGAATCCTCCCTAAGCGAAATAGCTTTGTTGAAGTCCACTTGAGGCTCATAGTTTTTGCTGGTGTCCTAGCTTAGTTGTGGTTGCACTTCACGAATCGTGTGCACTAGAATCCTAGAAGTTTATACTAGAATGTGAAACAAATTTGCGATTTATTAGAAAATTTTATAATGTTTTTTAAAATGAGTTTGCGTCGTTATAGACATTGCTTTAGTGTATTTTCCGCAGGGTAGAGCGGATGCCATGAATTGTGCTCAATGCATTTCCTTTTCATTGAATTCGTTTTCGTCAGGGAGCTTCTCTGGTGGACTTTTTTTTTTGAATTGATAACCAATCCAACGCAGGAGCTGTGTCATGCGAGAGAAGCTGCATTCTACACTTGACAATCTGAAGAAAGCCCTTTGTCGTAAGAGTTTGTTTGGGTACGAAAAAAGGTTGTTGTTGGTGAATAAAGTGTGAATAGGTTGTCTATCACAGAAACTCTTGCGGGTAAGTAGTGAAGCTTATTCATTGGAAGCAGCTGCGAACTGCTTTCCAATATATGATATGGAAGTCTCCCTTTTTCCATTCTCCGCAGAATCGACGTGTACGATGCAAACGTAGGTCCATTCGTCCGTAACGGAGAAATGGAGCCCATTCCTGGATCCGAATTCGCTCTTTCATCGTATGTATGAAACCAATTTTAGTCCGCGTTTAACCCTTCGCCCCATTTAGGACGATTTGCTTAGCTTTGCTACCAGCCATCGAGAGATCCCTTGCACAAGGGGCCCCAAAAACATCCAAAACTAGGAAGGCCACCTTACAGTGCGAATAGCATAAAATTGAGGTTAGAGAGGTTTGTGGTCTACATTTCTCGTATACAAATCAGATGTATCCAAGCTATCCTCAAATGCAAAATCGCCTTGAATTCATTTGTAAACGACTTCCTGCAACGCATCGCTGCCGATGCATCAAGTCTACATTAAGCGCTCGATGACTCGGTCTCATGAGTACAAAGCACTGTGAGATTGGTCCCGTTCGGAAAATTTAATAAAGAATGAAATACAGCGAAGAACTTAGCGTGTAGATTTAATCTGTAATTCCTTTCAGCGCTGCAAGGATTGTTTGAGTTGGCGTGGGCAGAAGTGCATAGATTGCTTCGACATATGATCTGACTGGGAATATTCAAACGTGCATTGAGTGGTATTGAAATTGAAGGCTGCTCATTGATGCGGCTGAACCAGAAGAAACAGGCTGATTCATAAGATATTTCTATTCATTGTTCGTTATAATGTTTCCATGTTTCATATTGACATCCTAGTTACCCTGGAGCGGAATTAATGCAGCACATTCATTTCTTTTCCTTAAGTTTTAATGTCAATCGGACTTCCAGTCTTCATGTTATTATCTATGAACCGAACACTCAGGCTTGACATTCAGGTTAATAGTATATGCTAACTGGGCGGGACTTCCAAAACGTTCGGAACTTGCCCGAATATAGCGTTGTTGCGGGCTTTTTGTGCAGGAGGGAAGAACCATTCTAATGTGCTGCATTAACTTTCGGATAACTCAATATTGGCGCTGCTATATTGTATTACACCGCCAATTATATTCATGTTGTCATCGAGACTGTCAAAATATGTTGTGGAAGAGTGTGCTTTTTATTTCCACATCAACCTGTTGTACAGTGGTTTGTTAATAAATTTCGTTTCAACTACTTTTTTATATTTGACCCGTCTTCACGTCTACTGTGCGGGTCCCAGCACTTCTCACATTCAGTTCGTTTCCTCGCATCCATTATCAACGAGGATTTACGTGTGGCTTCGGTTGTTGATTGAGGATTTCCATTTCATTTTGAATGTCGTAGAATGCTGGAGCAATTCTCCCTGGAGCTTTGAGATAGCCGGGCTGAAGTGATCCTAATTGGATTGCAGAGAATGATTTTCTTCCCAGACAAGTTCAGTACCAAATTCCCGACCCCAGAGGGATGAGAGGCTTGGTTGGCCCCGAGTGTAATCGAAGTATCACCATGCTCGTGATAACGGGCATCACTACCATTTTGCTATCCGCTCCCTCGTTTTAACTGCTATGGTGTACAATTCGTGTTATGTGTGAAGTTGTGTGTGGCGCGGTGGTCGGAGGCGTCCTGCAACACACACATGGAATGAATCCCCGCGCCCATGACTCAACAAGCCTTCCATCCCTCTGGGGTCGACAAATTGGTACCAGACTTGTCTGTGAGGATAGCAGCACTGGCTCGATACATCGGTAAGCCAGTGCGAGTCATTGTAACGGCCAAACATGCATTAGATCACCTACAATGATGCTTTGTGAAGTCGAAGGCATGGCGCATCCCTCAGGGGTTGATCAACGTCAAGAGTTGTCAAGACCCTTATGTATGAAGTCGTCATAAATAGGAATACAACCACCACCGAAAAGTCAAATTTTTAAGACATGAGCAGAGATGCTTGAACAGTTGTGTGTCGGTCACAGGTAGGCGCAAAGGTTGAAGTGAGGTTCATATTACAGCTCATACTAATTCATTAACACATAGATAATTAGATGCATTGATGTCAATGCAGATTGGAAAGGTTGACTACATGCACATTTTCGGCTATTTATTTTGCCGTAATTTTTTTGCTTTGTCTCTTGTATTCAACCGACGACATATCCAGCAAAGGTTCCTAACGTAGTCTGTGGAATGTAATTCTACACAATAATTTACAAAAGGGCTTTTTCAGACGACTTTTTCAACGTCTGTTGCGCGCGGAGGGACCTAATTCTGTGTGATTTATGGACGATGCCCAATTTTTGGCAGTTATGGACCTGCTGGTTTTTCGGCAACAGACAATAGTATTTTGAGAATCGGAAGACTTTAGGTGTTGAACCCGTGATATGAGTGTAGAATTGACCTTACTCTGTCGCTGTATTGGTAGTTGGTTTTACATTTTTGTTTGTCTATTAATGTCTGTTATTTCTCTACTGGTTGTGTATTGTTTACTGTGCGTCACTGTGGTCTTTCACACATCAACACGGTTGTTAAAACCTGTCTGTCACCTTACGTTGAATCAAATTTTTTCTTTTATCCACCTATTCCATTCGATAGCTATGATTTTTAATTTTTCTTCCACACCAACCATCTTCGCATCTATTGTGCGGACCCAGCATTTCTTGCTTTCATTTTGTTGCCTCGCATGCACAAGCCACAAAGGCCTTCGAACTATTCGCGTGTGGGCTCTCCTGCTCCTCAAAGATTGTTGACTTCTTTTATGAATGTCGATGAATGCTGCTCGACTCGATTATCCCTGGACTCATGGAACGGCCAGGTCGTTCCCCTTTGCATTGCAGACAGTCAACTGTTTCGAGAAAAGTTTGGTACGAATTCCAAGGGCGCGGTATTATGAGTGCCTCTATTGGACCGGAGCCGGGTCGAACCAGAACCGTATTCGTGATGAATTTGCCAGTAAAACTGCGCTACCTGCTTTGAAGTAACAGTTAATTATGAGTCAAAGAATCCGTCCAGGAATCCATTCGATGAAAAGTTTTCTATATTCCTAAGAGTAAAATAGAGCTTTCCCTGTTGAAGTCTGCTAAACCAAGCACAATTTCGAAGATCTTCGTGGCTAAGGAAAGCAATAAAAAATTGAAGTGAAAACTACTGGGATTTATACGTGTGAAGTGTGGTTATAAAAATAAACATAAATACAAATATATTCGAAGCCACTCTGTCCAGTATCAAAGAATGTTTTTAATGTGGTTTTTTTCTCAGTTATAGGACATCGCTTCACGAGAGTTGCTGAAGTAGTCATTGCCTTATGTGTTCAAGTATTCGGCTCTTTAAAGTATTCTTGGGAAGCACGGAAGCGGATTATCACGCTCGTTCAACGATGCCGTTTCAAAATAGTACGACGAATAGCCGACAAATTTGTTAACTCCTCTTTCTCTGCTCTGTATTTCCGTTCGAAAGTCTTATTTGCTCATGAAATCATTCAAATAGACATGAAATGACTCCAAATTGTTTGTGCATTCTTAACGTCAGTAGCTGTGATTTTAATTTAGTCGATAGCCACAATGAAGCTGAACACGTGAAGTAGCTAGAGACCTTTCCGCGACCGAACAGTGCAGCTGTCAGTATACTCGTTGCGTAATGTCTAGGAATACACACCGCCATAGCAGAAGCGCGTATGAGTGCCTACGAAAGAGGTTCACAGTGTGGAGACAATGTAGCCCGTTCATCATTGGTCATTACATCTTTTATCTTTTATGTCTTTTATGTTCATCTTTTATGTTCATTTTGTTTTACTCTTTTTGAGCATTCGGTGTTCTAAAATAAGTTGCAGTTATAGGATCACGCAGCATTGTAGATGAACGTTATTCAGCAACAAATTTCCCATTTTACATTGCAAAAAATTTATGTAATTTTCTATCGTCATTACCACTTTATTTTTACGATGTATACATACATATATGTGCGTATATGTATATG
The DNA here is from genome assembly GCA_900624975.1 of Angiostrongylus costaricensis. Lineage (NCBI taxonomy): Eukaryota > Metazoa > Nematoda > Chromadorea > Rhabditida > Metastrongylidae > Angiostrongylus > Angiostrongylus costaricensis. The sequence continues at coordinate 4,978 of UYYA01005157.1, read as the reverse complement.
TATATGTACATGTATATGTATCCCAACAATCTCCCTCACAAATAACTCCTACCGGTTAGTTGCGAGGCAAAGCTGCTCGTCCCCATTGGAGACACAAGGAGTTAATCGTGAACCAAAAACGACATTATGTTTCACCGAGACACAGGAATATCAAGGAGATGGAGCCCTAGAATGTGTTGGTTGGATTTGACAAATATTTTCTATGCTTAAGAATATATAATCACGCATTCGTGCCTGGGGTGTGTTCTCGTTTATGCGGGTAGCACTCTTCGAACAAAGTCAGCCAAAAGCTTAAAATTAAGTGGTAGGGAGCAAATGGAAGGGGCTAAGCGTCGCCTCAAACAAATGAGCCCATCTAATTTGGGAGAGACTGGCGAGCTACCCATGGGTATAGCTAGCCCCCACAGCCGGAGACCAGCAAGCTATACGTGGGTATCAAAAATACTAAACAGAATAAAAGAAACGAAACTCATCCTTGCATCCGAATTCTCAGTGGAAGAGTGGATCATTCAGCTAGGAAGGATAAGGTACGACATCATTGGGATAGCCAAAACGAGAGCACGCCACCCATTCAACGCCGTCTATGACACCGGAAAAAAACTGTTCCTCAGAACCTGCGACAGTAGAGAAGTTGGTGGCGTCGGCGATCTCGTCAACACGATTTTGCCCATGAATATCGATTCATTCGAAGGACTAACAAACCGAGTCGGACTTTTACGGTTGAAAGGATAAGGATCAATACCGTCTTTGAAAATGTTAGTTGAATAGGTAACGACATCAAGGTATGACAAAGTCAAAGTCGAAGCGCTCTATATAGCCTTGGAGAAGTTGTACATAAAGGGCAAGCATTTTTTAAGATCATCATGGAAGATTTTAACGCAAAAAAAGATTGGAGCCAGAACAACGTCCGAGGAGCGATATATTGAGACCCATGGATTATAGTAACTCGTAATTCCGCCCTCAACGCTGTATATGAAACTATCCCAGTGGAGAGTACCATAACGAAATAGACCACATCATAGTAAAGGAAAGGTTTTGCCTAACCGATGTCGCTGTTCTCCCAAATTCTACATGGGATCGGACCATGGCCTCCTTCGTGCAAGATTCAATTTCTAGCAGAAAGGAGAAAAAGGCGCCAAATTCAAAAGCTGAGGCCCCAGAACCACCATAAACTAGAACTTATTTAATTCATTAGTCGTTAATCGGCCGTTGGGAAGATGTTGTCGTTGTCGTTGCTTTTGATGTTGTTGGCTGACGTTTCCTCAGAGCCGCAGACGTATTTTGTATTAGAATATTTTTATTATTCCGTGGAAAAATGGTTAAAGTATTAATGAAGATCAAACTTTCAAATAGACGCCATATTGAACAGAAAGGCCACTCACCGTGATGTTACGTGAACCACACGTGAACTATGTGTGGGCCGGGAAGGCCTACACTAGTTCAGCTTCTCACAATTTGCCCGTCAGAATGCAATGTTCCTATTTATTGGAAGACCATCAAGGCCGGGTCATTGTACAAGAAAGGTGATAATCTGCATGTTATCTGTCTCCAACGAAAATTTCACTCAATTTATGCTAAACAAAATTAGGAGAACATTGGGCGACGGACAGCCATGTCAACTTCCAGGGTTTCGGAAGGGATACAGTACGATGGACCAAACCCACAAGATAATATGACTCATTGAAGTACTGCGAGGGTGCCAGAGATGGAGGCTGTCAGTACTATCGACTGGCAGAAAGCTTTTGTCTCACTTGAGATAGAAGCACTCATGGAAACCTTGAACTGCCCGAGCGTCCCTACTCAGCAAATAAAGATTTTTTGTAAGCTGTGCAAAATTTTTTTTGTCAAAATATCGCCATTCTATAACGATATTGACATCAACATCAAGAGACAGATTTGACAAGGCTGAACTCTTGAGTTGAGCAGAAGAAAGGTTAGGGAGCTTTCAAGAGCATCGATGATGGCGAAAGGGGAAGCAAAGAACAGTCGGCCCCATGCTCACTTTTCGAATCCACAGTTCTTCTTGCCTTTCTACACGCGTAGGAAACCTGTTCATTACGTAAGCAGGATGAAAGATTATTCACCGTTATCGAACGCACAGGCGAAACGCCGATACTAAGAGTATCCCGTATTATACAAGTTAAAGAGGAAACCTGAAGTTCCGGCACACTTCAATGATCAAAATTCATATTTGTCGTTCTACAGAATAAACTGGCAAAGATTAGGAGGGTCGGACACGTGACACATATGAACGACAGCCGATGGACGGGCGCATTTACTAACTGGATTCCTACAAATGCCGAACGCACATCAGGAAGATTGGAGCCAGAACAACGTCCGAGGAGCGATATATTGAGACCCGATGGTCAGAGTTCTCTCCGAAAACCCTACAATGGAGATGTAATTTTCAACGAATCCTTAGAGTGAACAGAACCCACCACGCGACTGTGAGAAATGGAAGGTTCACTGGCTCTCTCTGGAGCCGCTCGACGATCAACGGGACTACAGGTGATAGTGATGAGAGATGATATACACCTATCATTTTAATGTTTCTTTATTCATTTTCCTTTGTCGAAGAATTTAGTAGGTAGATTACACACCACTTCAGCGACAGTTAGAAGCGTAGGTGTCAAGAAATCTGGAATTCGTTGATTACTCGAGATACCAGGGAACATTTTGGAATTGAATCATTTGAAATGAAAAAGGAGTGGTCTTTTGCACTTAATCAGGGCTTAACTCTACGGTTGGATGTTGATGAACAAAAACGAAATGTGCCAAACAATGTTCAAATTGCAAGCAAGCGATGACCACTGGTTGCTGATAGAGTCCATTTTCTTCATTATAGCTTTTTAAGCGCAGGTGAAACTTGGCGGCATGCTGCTCCTACGAAATCGCTAGTACTTTTTACCATCAAGTATGTACAGCTTCTTCAAACAATTCGTATCGCAAAATTTGAAAACTTGAACTTAAAACGAAAAGTCAGGCCAAAAAGGACCACTGCATCGAGAAAGCTCAACATTTGCATAAACAGCACAACAGCATTTAACCATACAATGTGTTGCAAAGTCCGTTGATTTTAGCAGTTGCCCTTCGATTTAAAAACTTAATTGCTAGAAAATTTATTCCAAATATATTTTTAAAGCGGGAGAATTCATGCCGAACAACACAAGAATTAGAGCCTATCTTTGGGAGCTCTTCCATACTTCTTAGGTGTATTTGATAACTCTGTGAGCATTCTAAGCGACTTTCAGAATGCAACACACAAGCACACTAACAAATTCACCAATTTTTCCATGAATATGATTGTGCGTCACGAGCAGTCCTACACAGCAGAGGAAAAACAACATGCCCTGAATCCACAACGCTTTGTAGCCAATAGACTGCCACCTTCATAACATATTTAGAACCTTTACTTCTCTGAAATCGCTCTACACGGTGCGCTACTAGTTTTCCCTCATCGAGGAGGGGCTTCGTAGACAATGACTTATTCTTTCCATCGCGTTTTGAATTTGATTTCAATTTCAGCACCAATCGTTTCCGAAAAAGCGCTTATGGAGGTGAGTGAACATTACAGGTAGTCTTTTTTCATAAGAGTTTCCTATACGAATTTTCTTTGATTCTTATCACCATGGTGGGCTGCCGATAATGTGGGACTTTTCATTTATGGCCTACTAGTTTTCTTCATTACAGGATATAATTTGGAATAAAACCATAATCGTCTTGAGATATTTGCATAACTTAGGCCTTAGGCCAGATTCGAACCCGCGACTACCGTTTCCGGTGGCTCACGTGTTACCCAATGTGCCAGTGAAGTCCTTGATTGCCTTTTTCTTAGCAAGTCTTTTAGCCTAACGGTATCATCAAATGTGACATAACTTTATGAAATTCTCTTTAGTGCATTAGAGCATAGCGTCCTGCCATTCTCGTTGAACGCGAGTTCTCGGCAATGACAAGCACACTGTTTTTCGATAATTGTGTCTCTCTATAACGCCGCAAAAGTATCTCATATATTCGGTGAGCCTATGCGAGAGTTATCTTAGAAAAACTCCGTCCGATCTATTAACTTCGACGGTTGCCTATAGTAAGCTTAGGAACACTTGCGGGTTCTCCCAGGGTTCCACCTCATTGAAACTCACCTTGACAGGTATTCATCAACAGTCATATGGGAAACAACGACTTTCACAAATTGTAACCGAACTCACATGCCAATCCGAAGGTTATCGCGGGCGATGGATTCAAGGCAATGAAAAACAAAAAAAGACGAACTCGCAGTGTAAGTATAAAGATGGGTCAAATGAACAAAGAACGAAACCAATAGATACATGCAACCGTTTTTTTCATAATTATCATAATATGGCAACCAAAAGTCCTGTAACCATAATAACCAGGAATACAACTAGGAGAAAAATCGTTTCGCTCCGTTGTGTTGCAACGATTTTGAAGATCGTGTGTATTCATATAGTCTCACTTGTTCGTATTTTTGTTGAGCAAACGCGGGGTGTTATTATTTTTTGTTCACGATTAAGCTGACGTTTCGGCGGATGTCGCCTTCTTCAGAGCCTGGAAAGGTCAAGTTGATAGCAACTCACTCGGCCAGACGCCTCCATAACCAAACAAAGAAACTCCAAACCAAGATTTCAATCACTTTGAACACAACTTTGCACACTCACCGCTTTCTATGAGGTTTCCACTAAGTATGTCACGTAGAGACCAACCGCACAGAAATTATGTGGAAGTATAATGTGCCCCTCACATCAGAAAAGCAGTTTTATATACTGCCCTATATCACGCGTGATAATGAGGCATTCTTCCCTGCGGTTCATTTTCGGATTTCTGGGATTGGAATCACTATCGCGCGAAAAGATACAGCTCCAACCTCACTCCAGTGCAAAAACGTGGTGGTATGCGAGAGGTACGAGACCTGATAAGGTTGAAAACCATAAGACTTTCCGTTAGTGATAAGGGTGGAGAGTTTGTC
>UYYA01005156.1:0-37000 GCA_900624975.1 Angiostrongylus costaricensis | reverse complement strand
GTGCGGACCTCTTAGTAGCTCTTATATCTAGTGCATCTCATCGCTAGTTAGAGCAGCGATCGTTCAGCGCCAACATTCAAAAAACTGGTGGGTTACCAATGATGAGAGTATCGTAAGATCCACGCATCTACAAAAGGAATCGTCGGTGTGATTGAAAGAATTCTTCGATAAGGTGATTTTCTGCCTAAAAAACGCTGTAAACGATACATATCCATCGACGAATACGAGCACCGTGTGTGTGTGTGCAGAGAAAGAAGAGGGGAATGAAAAAAATCACAGCATTCTTATATTTTCAGCGTGGGGTTGAAAACCCTAAAATGAGAACCCTGACATATGGAGTTCGACGTAAAATAGTGCGGTGTAAACCATTGAATAAGCTGTTAAACGGAAAATCCGAAGTAATTGAACTATCAGAAGATCATAGCGATCTAAGACAAAAAAGGATATAGGATATAGGAGGCCACAAAGGACTGAGATGGCTTGCTAATAGCATATTCAAAAACAAAAGCTGCCGGCGTTGATCAATCCCTGAGGGATGCACCATGCATTCAATTTCACTAAGCATCGTTTCGAGGAGAGTGAATGTATATGTGGCCCTTACAATGGCTCGCAGTGGCCTATCGTTGTATCGAGCTAGCACTGATAACCTTCCAGAAAAGTCAGGTACCAATATGCCGACCCCGGAAGGATGGAAGGCTTTGTTGCGGCGATGAGCTCCCAACTTTATATGAATACCAAGTCGTCGTAAATATTAGTCCTTGTAGCTGCCACGCGGGACTTCTTCCGTAATTGTCGTGAACAACCTCGAGTTTGGTTACAATAGTTTATTGCAATTACAATTGTACAATAATAATATCTGGTATGTGGTGATATGTGGCTAAGTGGGTATATACGAGCGAGACTGAAATGGGAACAAGCGATGCAGTTGAAGGAAATTAGGTAGACACTAGAGTTGGAGCACTGAGGAACTGAGAGATTGGACGAATACCGGACGAACGCTATGAATGCTTAAAGACGAATCCCCGTGGGCTGCTTGTATTCCTTCCGTAGTGGGTGGAGCCTTGCCAGAGGGAACTAAAGACAGCGCCTAGAGAGTGGTTCTAAAGGCTTTTTCTACTAGCACAATCTGATAGGGCTAAATGTGAAAGGGCGCAGCTGCTTGTTCGGAAACTTCTTTGGGACGGCCGATGCTGGAAAGTACATTCAGCAGCTGGCTGCTGCTGATTCAGTGCCCGAACTGCGGACAAATAAGGGGAGTTTATTGAAAGAAGTTGTAGAATCCCTTTCCAGCCACCTGCGAGGCAACTGCATGAGATAGTGCCTAAGAGACAACTAAGAGAGGATGTGAAGATAGATTTGAGATAGTTACAAGTGAACAAGAAACACACACCGATATAGAAAATTAGGAATAAGGTCACCGGAAGCAGTATTTGAGATGTCTTACACAGAGAACATTCCTATGTTGATGAATAATGTTCTCTATAGGCTTAGTGGTCCATGGACGCTGTGGTGGATTCCACGTGTGTGTTGCAGAGCGCCTCAGACCACTGCGCCACACGCGCCCTAATCTAAGACATAGGAAAATAGTTATACATGGTATCAACTATAACATGATCCCTAGCAGGTGTTGAACTCACGTTGGATTCTTTTCCAATGAAAATTAAAGTTAGTGGTGGCAAACCGCACTCGGCCGGAAATATATTCTGTTGCCTCATTGTTGCGTTTGCATGTTTAGTTTTTGACTTCATTAGTTTTCGCAAACCCTTAAGATCTACCGCTTGGTTTCCAAATGTTTGCAAAGGTTTTCATTATATCCGTGTATACTCTAATCCAGTTCCTTCTTGTTTTAATTCCTATTCGCTGAACTTGTACTGAATGACTAAGATTCTTACTGACCATTTGTTACCTTTGACATTACCTCTGTGCTCCACCAAAGAACGCCCTACCGAACGCATCCTTTGTTCTCCGACGAGGCGCACGTCGCTTGGCCCTCTGCCAAAGGCCCACGTCATGGTTTCGCGCCAACATCGAAGAGGGAGCGACCTATGTGTTATGTTGATAAGCCGTAGTCACTTCAGAGGCTGAACAATGGGTCACGATGCAATCGGGAAGTGGGTCATTTTCTATGTAAAACGAGTGCGATTACATTTTCAAAATGTTGTTCGAACGCGGGTCCTGTTGGTCAGCAAACGGTCCTCCTTGAGGGAACTGCGCACGGCTTTATCGTGTGGATCGAGTATCATTACACCATTAAGCTATTAATTTCATAGAAAACTTCATCATGTATGGTTGAACCACACCGAAACAAGAAATCACTTTATTTTTTACTAACAGATATGTTAAAATTCACGTATTTCGCTCCAAATGTGGCCCTAAACAGTGGCTAGTTGTGTGCACCAGAGCCAAACAATTTACCTGCTCCAAATATGCGTCGTGATGGCCTTAGCCTACTTTTCATCCAGTGATGGAAAGGGCTCTTGGTGATCCGGAAAACGCTGCACTCATTCCCTTTATTTGATTTTCTTCTTGACCTTTCACTACACGCCTTTGATTTTGATTTCAAGTCTTTCCTTGATGGAAAATGAAAAGAACATGTGGGCACTATGAGGTAAAGAAGTAGACCAAATCAATAATGGCTTATCGTAAGTGAATTGAATCGTTTCAGGGATATGTTTTCAGAAGGTGTTCGATGATGTGACTTTCTTAAGCACTGTTTACCAGAATAGCACCACTGAATCGATGCACTCATCATCCTTTCATTTGTTTACACAAATAAACGCTAGAATCTGAGACTTCCCAGTTCCTCTAGAGACTATGGTAGTAGTGCTTAAATCGAATCATGAACATCAACAATTCTCGGAAGCTCTCACAAATAATCTAGGCGCATAGAAATAGAAAATTTATCTCCTACTAATAATGGCAGCGATCAACAGTGTTCGAAACGATCCGACTTAGAACACATGACCGCAAAAGAAGAACAGAAAGAAGAAACGAAGTGGTCGATCCATGTTACTGAAGAGAAGCATGCGATTAGAATGAGAACCGTATTTTCTTGACGTTATTTCATTTCATTTCAGGCGCAATTCAAGGACAACAAATCATAGATTTCAATATTTATTTTAGAACCTCATCTCAAGTCATGTAGTCGACTGCGATTGTGGCCCTGAAGAGGGCCGTTGGGTTAGAGTTAATGGCTCACGGCGAATAGGACTTATTCCTTTTCCCCACCAGTCTTCTTAGGCAGGAGAACAGCTTGGATATTGGGAAGAACTCCTCCTTGAGCGATCGTCACACCTGAGAGCAGCTTGTTGAGCTCCTCATCGTTGCGCACAGCGAGTTGGAGATGGCGAGGGTTGATTCGAGTCTTCTTGTTGTCACGTGCAGCATTGCCAGCCAATTCCAGTACCTCAGCAGCAAGGTACTCGAGTACGGCAGCCAGATAGACTGGAGCACCACCTCCGATACGACCAGCATAGTTGCCTTTGCGAAGCATACGATGAAGTCGACCAACAGGGAACTGCAGGCCGGCACGAGCCGACCGCGACTTGGATTTGCCTCCGCTCTTCGCTTTGCCTCCTTTACCGCGACCAGACATTACGACAACGCTGTGAGATGCGAGTACTCACTGATGACAATGCGGGCCCACCTCACTCTGTTAAAGAGGATGTTGCGCGTTAGAACCGCCCATTCACAGGTGGAGCTAGACCATAATCGTGGAGGCGGTACATGTCGATTGCGCCGGTATAAGAATGGGGACGTTCGAGCAGTTCCTTATTCAGTGACTACCCAGTGAACACTCGACTCGTCATGCCACCAAAGCCGTCAGCCAAAGGAGCGAAGAAGGCCGCTAAGAGCCAAAAGGCCAGTCGTGCTGGAGACAAGAAGAAGAAGCATCGTCGGAAGGAGAGTTATTCCGTTTACATTTACCGTGTACTCAAGCAGGTTCATCCCGACACCGGAGTTTCGTCGAAGGCGATGTCCATCATGAACTCATTTGTGAACGACGTGTTCGAACGTATTGCTGCTGAGGCTTCGCGTCTTGCACACTACAACAAGCGATCAACCATCTCCTCCCGCGAAATCCAGACCGCTGTCCGATTGATCCTCCCAGGAGAGCTTGCCAAGCATGCTGTCTCCGAGGGTACAAAGGCCGTCACCAAGTACACCTCGAGTAAGTAAACTGCTTGGTTTTGGTGCACATAACTAACCCAACGGCCCTCTTTAGGGCCACAATTGCAGTGAAATATGAGAACTTTCACATATCTGTTAGTACCTAATAAAGTGATTTCGTGTATCGGTGTAGTTCAATCACACATGTTAAAGTTTCCCAAAACATTAATAGTTTAGCGATGTAATGATACGCGATTTACACGGCGAAACCGTGTGCAATTCCCTCAGAGGGACGTTTAAGCCTTTGTTGGCGAAGACAACCGTATTCAAACGACGGCTTGGAAATACAACAGTGGGCGTCCCACATGAAAAATGACCCATTTTTCGGTTGCGTTCGGATCCATTTGCCGGCCTATTAGGTGACCACTGTTCAACCGTATTACGCCTTGCCATTCTCCGTTCGAATTTTGGGGCGAAAGCATGGCGTGGGCCCTTTCCAGATCACCAAGTCGTCTGCCCTAGCTTGAAGAACAGAGAATGCGGTAAGCAGGATGTTTTCTGAATGAATTCGCAGAATAATGGTGGACACTACAAGTTTAGTGTATAGGAATTAGGGAGATTAGGCTAGATCAGATGAAACGCGGGTATAATGCACAGGTTTATGTTAGTCTGGAAACTTACTGCTAGATTTGAACCAGTGAGAACTACTGGAATTGAAAAAGTGCTCCTTTTCACTCCAGATTTATTGGTTTTCAATTTTTTTTCTATTATCACCACTTCTTCAAGTGGAGTCTGTTTCTGTGCTACTGTGGATAACTGAGCCGAAACCGATGTGGTTTCAAACACTTTCTGTCAGCAACGGCACTGTTCAATAAGTTGGTGTTTTCCTCTCCAGCAGATATGAGGTCGTAAGTAACAAGGCTTGCTCAATAGAGGTTGACTTTCTAGCGATTTCGCCTTTTCCAGAGTGGTTTTGCTCTTTGTAAGTGTTCTAGTTAATCGCTGGAGACCAGTCACCTAGAATCTAACACGGTGAGAAATCCTTAGAGGGCGAAACCGCCGAAACGTCGGCCGGCACTGAATGAATGCCCCTTATCCGTCCTTTCAGCGGCACTCCTATTTTCGACAAAGAAAAAACGAGAAATCATAACGTGTTCAGAGTTCATCAATCGCTGAGGTTTGCGTCATGGCCTCGAGTCCATCGATTCCCCAATTTGATTGGTATTTCTGTTCTCCCAGACAAATTTGGCGGCAGTTTACCGATCCTGAAGGGATGGAAGGCTTTGGGAGAGAGCGGCAACATCGAATGGGCCATCAATACAGTGTCAATATTGCAAGCCGTTTCCGACAACTAATAATTCCTTTGTCCTCATTCTGAAAATCAAAGCAAAGGCATCGACGTGTCCAATGAAAAACGCAGAACCTTTCTCACGTCTCTTCGAATTTTGGCGCGAAACCAAGGCGTCGGCGCTTGGCAGGCGGGCCAGATGGCCTAGCGTCGGTGCTTGGCAGGTCGCCAGGTGACATGGCCGTCGATGAAAAACAGAGGCTTGGGTCACAATGTTTTTNTTTTTGATGGGACGCAGCAAATAAAAAGGACGTGATGGATTAGTTCAGATCTTCATTGTATAATGGAGGATACAGTTAATAGAATCAATACAGAAAAGATGATTCAGAGATGAGAGGATATATTATCATAATACAGTCCGGTCCACTCTAGTCCGCTGCTGGACTTTCTTAGTACTCCAAGGCAAAACAGGTCCACCAGCACTCAACGACGGAAAGTGTCATTCATCACGGAAGGAAAGTGTCCAAACAGCGCCCGAAAATTGGAAGACATCCCTGGACAATAGATGCGAGGGAACGAATCGAATGCAATAAGTGCTGGGATCCACATAATAAATGTGAAAGAGTTGTGTCAAGAAAAATTTGCTAACAACCTAATATAGAAGTCACTATCAGCTAACTCTGCTTAGGATACCTCTGAGTGCTCTGATTCCTCATGCTAGCCATGCGATCTAATAGAGAACTTATCTTCTCGTATCCAGAGTCCCGAATCACAACTCACCCAACTTTTATGGTGTTACTTGTGAAACACCTGGTCGGACGACGCCTATATACAGAACGCTTGGGCATTTTCTTGTTGGTCGTACCCGATTAGGTACGCTCTAGTATTCCCTCTTCTTTGCCGTGACGATTTTGTCAAGATTAAGATTAATGCCTTTCTCACCGAGGTTTCATATCTGAATAGTGGAGCGTCGTAGGACGTAGTTTATTATTAGCATACGTCACCATCCCTCTATTGATAAAGCTATGTGATTTGCATGTGTGTGACAACACAATGAGTAAGAAACTTTCCTTTTTCCAATACTGCCTAGTAAAAATTATGGCGATTTCCCGACGACCCAGAAAAATTCTGTTATTGCCGACATTTCCGTGAGAACGACGCAACCTCGTACAAATCGCTGACACGCATTATCGAGTCCTATTTTTCGAGAAAGAGTTTTTCTCCCTATGAAAACTTCTGGAAAAGTGTAGTCGCGAACGATTACGTTGTATGCGTGAGTGGCTGGGCGTGTTTATACATATAGATTGTTGTTTTTTTCATGTGCGTGTGTGGCGGCGTGTGTGTGTGTGTGTGTGTGTGTGTGTGTGTGTGTGTGTGTGTGTGTGTGTGTGTGTGTGTGTGTGTGTGTGTGTGTGTGTGTGTGTGTGTGTGTATCTCTTTGTGCCGGTTGGGGTTGTGTGTAAGTGTACAGCATAGTCAGTACTAACTTTCGATTTGGAATCGCGAAACAATTTCTCATCATGGAAAACTATATTGGTGGTTTAACGAATAGAAATGCACATATATTGATAACGCTTTCTTGTAACTCTGACATTCTTGATATTTCAGTGCTGGTAGACCTTGTAATGGAGGAAGACGGTCGCTCGAGAGAGACAGAGAGAGACGAGTGAAAAATCTGACCAGGAATTCACGGTGTGTGTAAACTAACCATTCAATCACCCTCTGTCTTATTTTAAACTGATCGCTTACTAACTTGTTGAAAATTGGAGCGAAAGACACCTTTTACACTCGGCGCTTCTAGAGAATCACAGTAGTGAATAAAAATTATTTGTTAAAAAAGAACTCTGCAAACAAAACAGAAGTGAGCCTTTCAAGTCATGTGGTAGAACGAGAGCAGTAGAGAAAAAGCCACAATAGAAGAAATGAAGTCTCTGAACAATTGCTAAAGTGATGGAAAATAGATGTTCTCTCATCGTCCTCTTCATTCCTCTCATTCTGAAATAGACCACAAGTTTCGTTCAGAGCGGAATCGACTTCAAACGACGATTTGTGGGCATCAGGTTAGCACCTCAGTAAGCTACTGCTTGCCATACTACCTTGTTAATAGCACATGCTTGACTACATTTGTCCTCAAACTGTTTATTGTTGAATTCATTGTCTTCTTCTGGTCGGCAGCTTTACAGAATATTTGACTAATTTTCAACTCAGTTCCTTCTGTTGGTTTTCCGTGTTGTGATGGATAAATCTCCTAAGAAAGCACTAGGAAAACGCCTTGTGATGTTGTGCTGAACGTTCACTTTTGATCAACTTGTTTGCTGTTCTCTGTTGATGACACTGATCACGGTTCTTTCAGCAGTGTAGCTCATCGTCATCCAGTTTGAGTGCTACAGTGGGTGTTGGACAAAATGAGCGTAGATAGGGATTTTGTAAAAGAAGCGTGTGACGCAGGGAAAAATTCTGCACTCCAGTTAATTGTGGCTGATTAGGGTTAGGTCGCTGAACAATGTTGTTTTAGGATATGCCGGATTTTGGTGATGGCAGAACAGTGTTTTTTTTTTGATATGTCTCGTAATTTGAAGACGACTTACTATTCCGACGATTACAAGAGACTGGTTTCTGGGATTGTCCAAATTCCTCGGATTGCCTTCGGCTGCCTTCACACACTATTTGCAATGTGAAAGGCGAAATCGTCGAGCGATTGTGTCATGACGCATTGAAGCCGGGCTATTTCGATCGTTCTTTCGGATGAATTGGTTACAGGCAGTGAAATTTCAGACGCTCGTTACGAGAGAGTAGCAACGTGAAATGGACCCCTATTGAAATGTTCAACACAGAGAACGTATTGCCAAAGTTCATTGCTCACTAAACAAGTGGCGTTGAACGCCGTCATTTCATAGGTGTCAGTTTCATGAAATCTTTTCGGGACCGCCTGTTACCGATTATAAATAGATGGTGTACGTACACGAAAGGTTTCTTTAAGTCAAAACGCTATTTGCGAAATCGAAATGGTCTGACACTATTGCTTTTTTATTATAGGATTAAACTGAAAAGTTGTCCTCTTTTGTGCTCACTTGCATTCGCTTTTTCCATCTTCGCTTCGCCTCTGTGCTCTAATATTCTTAGTTCCGCAGTTGGTACATTCAATATTTTCGTGCACGACAGCCTAGAAATGGAGGCATTCAATTTTTTTCTGACATATTCAAAAAGATTAAGACATGTTTTCTTGGGAAAGATCGTTCTTCAATTAGTTCGTCCGAGCCACCTGGAGATCGAAAATATCCTTCAGTTGTAGGCTAATGATTGATATGCAAACAATCGGGAATCTCTATTTAAATCACTAATGAGCTCACTGTTCTCTCAAATGTAGAGATTACAGTTAAGATGTTGAACCCCTTTCTTTCTCTTGAGGAGAATTTTAGTGAATGCTCAAGTATGCAGACTACGAAACTTCTATGAAATCGCTTAAGTTAATAAAGGAGGCACTAACATTGATTTTCGCTGTCTCCTACTTAACACCACCTACTCTAAGCGATACTATTCTTATTCATTGGTAGGAAGAGAAGTTAGGTAAAATATTAGTTGTCCAGAACCTCTCTACCATAGTCTTTCGTTCCCTAGTTTAATAGCTGAGTGTAGCTGAAAGGTATTTGTGGATGTCGAATTGCCACACACAGTTGTGGTTCATCTCGAGCAAGACTACCCCAGTTGAGAGAGAGTTTGACATTTTCGTCTAGATGTGTTAAGAGTGCCATGGTAAGGTTTTGTGAGTTATCGTTGACTGAGTTCCCAGCAAAAAGATATGGATGAGGAGCCGTGTAGTAGTAAAATGTGTAATGCACTTTGTAATTTTCTTCTCGTCCCCTCAAAAACATAGTGGTAAACAAATAGGATTGCAGGGTTATATGGGTGGTATTACACCTCATACAAAGCGTGTTGACAACGTTTTAGGTTGGCAAGTAGAAAAATATCTTACAGCTGCAATGCCAAATGCAAACATTATATCCCTTGCGAAGGAAAACGGGAATACATTACAAAGAGTGATATGCTTTAGCCTTGTGCCACCCAACTTCATTTTATGTGACGGTACTCCAATGTCATAAAACTTCACCTGACTAAGTATAAAGATCTATTCCTCACCTGGTACAGACGGTCTGTTTCTACATGGCATCAAATGCCTCTTATAATGGTCAATAGTCGTCTATTCTTCTGTGTTCTATTCTCTATGCCTGAGGAAATCATTTTTTACTGTTTCGCAGTCTATCCTTTAACGTATTAGGAAATCATTTCCCTGATTACTGTTCTGATTTCCTAGCGAGGAATGTGTGGATAGATTGCGAAGCTCAGCCTTTGTATCTCTGTGACTGAAAAAGACTGGAAATGTTAGCAGAAATTTAACTTGTAAAGGAAGTAAACAGTAGGAATAGTCACTCCCTGTTTGAGGCGGTTAATATTCTAGAAGATAACGTAGATGATGGCAAGGACGATAATGGGCAGTCTTTGGAATCGGAAAAGGGTTCTTAAGTAAATAATCGTGATTGCAAACTTTGAAAACTTTGCGAACAATCTGCCATAATTAATAGATTCAGTTAAGATAACTCCCACGAAAGTTAAGATAGAAAACACAATCCAGTGATTTTGTTCGTATTTTTGTTGAGCAAACGCGAGGTGTTATCATTCTTTGTTCACGATTAAGCTGACGTTCGGCGGATTTCGCCTTCCTCAGAGCCTGGAAAGGTCAAGTTGATAGCAATCCACTCGGCCAGACGCCTCCATAACCAAACAAAGAAACTCCAAACCAAGATTTCAATCACTTTGAACACAGCTTTGCACACTCACTGCTTCCTATGAGGTTTCCACTAAGTATGTCACGTAGAGACCAACCGTACAGAAATCACGTGGAAGTATAATGTGCCCCTCATATCAGAAAAGCAGTCTTATATACTGCCCTATATCACGCGTGATAATGAGGCATTCTTCCCTGCGGTTCATTTTCGGATTTCTGGAATTAATCCAGAGTGCCTCGAGAGTTTTTCGCGCCTGTGTTCTTGATTCGCGTGCGAGGATCGTGACACATACTTCGAAGTCGTCCCCGTTATGTCTCTGGGTCCTATGCGTGCCTAGCGGGGTATTTGGTCTATTTGAAATATCACAATCCAGTGATATTTCGAAACCAACTTTCCTTGAACCTTGGTGTGAATAATCAATATGTATTCTTTCTTGATAAGCTTACACGAGGTTGATAAATATATTCATTTTCGGCTAACGTTTCGACGTCTTCGTCTTCCTTAGAGCAGGTGGTCCGAGTCGATGGTACTCGCTTATTATTCGTCTCGACATAGCAGCTTCGCCTTTGTGTCCAGTCAAGTCTTCCTCAGCGAGCAATCTCCTCGTATGAGGCATCTTTACTTGGTGATGCCCTTTTATGCAGGTTGCTGATGGTCGTTAGCTCTGATTGTCCGGTGATAGTGTGATAGTAACTTGTTTTTCCCCGACATCAAACCGATACGTCTATTAGTGATAATGAGGGAGAGTTCGAAGTTATTCCTCGCCAGCTGGATGTTGAGATAACAGAGAGGCACCTTAGTGATGTTACTCTCTATCGCCCATCCTCTGAAAAGGAATATAAAAGTCAATACCGAAAGCTAAACAATCAATGGCTCAGTGTGGCAAAGGCTGCAGGTTTAAAATCATCGGTTATTTCGCACTTTAAAGCCGATTAGCCATGTCCCATCCTACACCTACTTATTAAAACACATGAGTAGGTATCACCTGATCATCTCGCGTCAACCAATCCGTCATCATTTAAGGTTAGACCCATTATCAGCTGTGTAGACGGGCCGACGGATAGATTAGCCTGGTTTTTAAGCCTAATACTTACCCAGTTGCTTAACCACATTCCACCTCATCTCACAAACACCCAAATGTTCCTAGAACGTCTACGGAACGCGTCTCATAACGCGTACGTGATGGAGTTTTTCGACGTTACCGCGCTGTACACAAATGTGTCGAGAACGTAGAGAACATGAAGGAAGAATAAATATGCATGGCTTGTCCATCCAGGAGCTAATGGCTCTCTTAAAGGAGTGCCTAAATTGCTCGATTTTCAGATGGTCTGGGGAATATTTCACGCAAATAAGGAGGTTGCCACTGGGATAGCGACTAGCACCAAGCCTTGCCATTGTGTTTATGTCTAAGATAGAAGCCCCTGTTCCCGATCTACGGGCACTACTCTACTGCAGATATGTAGATGATTGTTTTGTCGCCTTCTCTACGCAAGAGGAGATGGACAAATGCTTTGAATTATTGAACGAGCAGTCTGAGTACACAAAATTCATCCGGGAGAAACCGAGAAAAAAATGGCTTACGTTTTTGAACGTTCAAATAAACTTATCAAGTAGCGGTTCCTTGACAAAGCGGTACCGAAAGCCAAGTAACAAAAACATTCTTGTTCATGTCCTTTCTTCTCACCCTTCGCACACAAAGAGGGCGATTGTGAGAAACATGTTTCGAACAGCCACCTCTGTGTGCACTACCAGAGAACTAAAGGAAGAGTCGCGCGACTTGGCTCGGCAAATAGCCATCTCCAATGGCTAAGAAATAGTAACCCCACGAAATAAGTTTAGAAGGAGAGCGTCGAGCCCACGCGAAACACTTGGCCAAAAGAAAATCCCGTTTAAGTTGCCTTTTGTAAGCGATGAAGTAAGTGTAACTATAAAGCGATGCTTAAGAACGGCAGGTCTAGAGGAATCGGTAGCGATAGCTCAAATACCACCGCCTACTCTACGTCGTCAATTAGTTCGTAACCGCCTGTATGACCTTCTGTGTGAAACAACAAATTGCGTAATTTGCCCCTACGGCAGAGACGGTGATTGCATGAGTTCAGGTACGATATATCTGATCTCTTGTAATAATTGCGGAGATGATTATATTGGTGAAACGGGCAGACCTTTGTGTTTCTGTATAAAGAACACCTAGATGGCAAACGAAAACTAAGACGAAGCACCCCATTAGGCTCGCATAGGATACAAAAGCATAGCGGAGACGATTTTGCAGTAAAGTCAATATCCTTGCAAAGGGGACTAAAACACCATCGCGAAAACTTGAGGCCTTTTGGATAAGTGCCAAAAACCCTACAATGAATAGAAAGGATGAATGGCCAGAGGTCATATTCGACCTGACCCCGTATGTTCGCATCAATTTCTGATGTGGGATGGTGCCGTCGTCAACCATATGAGACTATAATCAGCTGTTCTAAACTTCCTCATTGGAAGTCACATAAAAAGCGGTGAGTTTTTCGAGAAGTTGTTGATCATGTAGTTACGAAAGAGTCTTTCGTCTTTTTGTAAGTGTTATTGAAGCGTTTGGCCTAGTAGTTTGTATGTCAGTATACCCTTCCAGACTCTGAAGAAGGCGATACTGTCGAAACGTCAGCTAGCGTTGTATTGCATTGTGTTTTTATGGAAGTAAATGTATGCTGTCTAAAAACCTCGCAATTGCTGAACAAGAAAATGGCACATTAAAGAAAAGTATTACCTGTTTACGAACTCCGATATGCAGCATCAATCATCACTAGAGAGTTCTTATAGAGGTTGACGGTGCACTCGATTTTCGGATAAATCAGATTACCACTTTGCTGTACACTGTGGCAAGGTTTCCAACTAAGCAGCTCTTTATCGCGAAGTCGGCCACATGTTGAAAACCGCTAACTTTTTCTAGAGTCGAAACCACATACGTATTAATTAGGTCTAGCCTACACTCAGCAGCATTGGGTGAAGACTTTAACGTCTTTGAAATGAAATGACAGTCGTAGAATGAAGGCAAATAATTGGTTGTCAAACGGCGCTGGGATTCCCGACGACAACGAACAGTTCACGTTCACAGAAAAGAATGCTTCCGAATTTGCAACGGATACGTACATTAGTTGAGGCATGCGCCAGTTTTCGAAAATGGAAGTTGTGTTCTTTCCTACTCTCTTCTCTCGTTAACTCCTATGATAACAGCCAGTGTTGCTCTACGTTATTTAGCCGAAACGAGGTTGTTATATACTTTTTATTCGACTAATATTTCGGCGTCTCCGTTTCACTCAGAGCTGATGATCAGAGCCGATGGTCCACAGTCGTTCGCTCTCACACAGAGGTGGGTATCGAGTTGAGTTTTCTTGAGTTAAGCACCGCTCGAATGAAGTAAAGTCACCCGGAGACATGCTTTTATACAGCACTGACATTAATCTAGATCTTATTGGAATATTTCTTTGCGCGAAGAAGTCTCGTTTTTCAGCACTCTCTTCGACTGAGCACAAAATTAAAAATATTTTTTCATGGAAAAATGCTGATATATGAGCAGAACTTATAATTTCCTAAATTGAAAGTGATTTCGATGTTTCCACATGGAAGCCGAGCCAAATGCAAACTAACGTTCGGTGTGAGCTCATCCATCTATGCATACTAGCCAACAAGTGTAAAAGTAAAGAAACTAGTGCTAAAAATGAGCATGCCGTATTTTGGTGAAAGGAGCTGAACTGAAGAGCACTAGTGCATGACGGAACAAATGGAGTTCCTGCCGTGGCTGATAAACAAGTTCAGTGAGTAGCTCTCGGGAAGTAATGAAAATGGTCCAGATGATCTGTTTGTATTTTACAATTCTGACCTCATCTGATCTACAAGTCCATTTTTCTCTTTTATGAACCAATTTCTAAGTAATTGATTGGTCTCGGATGAGCGCTTGATCTGGCTGACTCGTAGGCGGTCAGGCTGTGAGGTATGAGGGAGCGATAGTGTACTGTACAGGTTGTAACACATGAAGTGTCCTATTTCAAACGTAAATTTTAAGTAATCATAACTTCTTTCATACTAAATCGTGTTGATCGAAATACGCACTCTTAAAATCAGCACACTTTTTCCAACAAGAAAAAACGCAACAAATACAACAATGTACTAAACGTACATAAAAAACAAAATTTTCGTTTTAAAAAAATTGCACGAAATTCGAAACAACAAAATCAGACATTCCATATGTTACAAGCTAATATTAAGCTAGACTTCGGCATAACAGTAGGAAAATAATAAGGCTCGGAAAGAGACGGAAGACTTGGCTGAAGTGTTTCACGAAGAACAACCGTATCAAGAATTGTCCATCAGATTCACAATAACCTGTGGAGCACTCTACATCGATTACCTAATTATCAGCCAAAACATCCAAACATGAATAAAGGATGTAGCAGAGCGGATTAGAATCTACTATAACCAATGTGTGTACAGGTGGAACATAAGTAATACTACACAGAAAAAGAGAATATGTGAGAGACAACAAACTGGTCTATCCGTTGACGAAAAGTACCAACAAGGTTTGGTGAGGACATCGCTAGAGGACGGCCGCATGAAAACGGTAGAATATACTGATTTTCACAATTTAAACTTATTATTTACTGCCTACTCTAGAACTAGATGAGAAACAGGCGGAACGAAGGACCCGCGTGGTGTGGTGGTGAACGCGCTACTCCCCGGAAAGGACAATAGCGCGTTCGTTCCTCACCGCATACACCTGCTGTCCGGAGTTTTGCAAATATCTCAGCATCATTGAAGTTATACTGATTTTCGTTGGTTAGACGAATAAGTGGCGTCCATGTATTTATAGATATTTAGTTACACAATTTTTCGTGATGATAGCCTGGCTTTTGACAGATAATAAACTATGCGAAGGTGAAAATGGTGGAGCGGCGGTGATAGAACAGCGGTTAGTGATATCGTTAATCACGAAGCCAAGGCGCTAGTTCGACCCTCACCCAATGCTCTCTTCCAGTTCACGTGGGAACAGCCTAGCTGGCCTATCTCAAAGACTGCTGGGAGTACTGACTCGACCAGCATTCAATGACATTCGTGAAGAAGAAGAAATCCTCAAGCAGTAGCCGAAACAACACGCGAAATGTTCGAAGACCTTTGTCGGCGGTGAATGCGAGGAAAACGAATCGAATGCAAGAAGTGCTGAGATCCGCACTGCAGATATGATGACGGGTGATGTTAAATAAAGTAATAAATAAAGGTGGTGGCAATGCTATTACTAACGCTCATTTCGAATCGAATTTTAATGCAGTTGAAGTAAAACTCGCACACGTTGACCCGTATTCTCTGCTAGTAAAGGAAGTAGACCTGTTGTTGTTCAAATAAGTCTTCGCTTGAACAGAAATTTTGACTAGGAGTAGCAGCTTCAGCAAAGCTTTATTTGTAAAAACTCACTTTGATGAATTTTGCACTGATCCGTTAACGTGTTGTCATTGTTCATTGTGGGAAGGAGCTGAAATGATAACTCAGCGAATTATCTAAATGTTCAACTCCTACTTCACTAAAAAAAATAATAGCAAAGATAGCTGGTAGCATAGAGACTACCCAAATACATAGTAACTACAAAAGCCACAATGATGCCGAGAAATTTGCAAAAGTAAGACTCCAGGCCAGATCTAACCCGTGATTTACTTTTCTGGGATGACGTGTTACCCGCTGCACCACTGAGGCCCTCGTGCCCGCTTTCTGTCTGCCAGTTTTTAACCTAACAATGCCATCAGGAATCATCGGTCAACGGGACGCTCTGGGAAGCAAAATGAGCGTGATGATGCTCAACTTTTCATTTACTGTTTATTCTTTTTTCATTGAATGGTATTTGTGCGTTATGTTTAACACGGGAAGGGTGACCGCGGGTTCAAATCTGGACTGGCGTCCGAGTTTAGCAAGTCTCTCAACATCATTGTGGTTGTCCTTCACATAATACTGTGCAATGAAAAAGAAATAAGAGTAATAAAAATTATGCAAAAACCGTTTCTGCTCAGACCGTTAACTAACGGTGAGTAGGGCAGCGAGTTCAGCAACACTGTTCCCAATTCTATCAGATTTTTCGTAAGAACAAAGACATTTAACATTAAGAAACTTAGGAAACTTTTCTATCTTTGCACATTCCTCCATTAACATCTCCTTCTCAAGTTTTCTCGGTAATCTTTACTGTTTGGTGCTGCAGATGAATTTATTCAAAAAGACTTTCAGATATGATTAACTGCAGTCGTTCTGCTGTCACAGTCTAGACATACCCTGTTGTTTGAAATGATTCATTCAAAGAAATGGTGAAACTCTAACGTAAGTATCATAGTTTCGCTTCATCTTTTTACGTTATGAGAGAGGAGGATGCGTGACAGGTACAAATTAACGCTTGGTCCTAATCATGTAGTTCCGAGACAGCTGCAGTAAGATTCGATTTTTTGACGGTGATATGAAGAGCAGTAGTAGAAGAATCATTTTTGTACGAACTAGATCTGTAGAGTTAGCGTTCCTACTTTTCTGTTATAACCGTTGCTCCAACATTCATCTTTGTTACACTTACCGACGTATCGTTCCAAACTCTTCTCCGTGAACATCTTTTTGCGTTATGAGATATATTCATGCTTATATAGATATCCCTTATATCCATACTGGCAACACCATCGCTCTGCACTGGCAACTACACCTCTGTGTTTATCAATTTTGATAACATTTACTTGGCTTATCCCATACACGTCGTGTCAGTGGTTCATTTTCATGCTCCTACCTGTAGCACACTCATAACGCAACTGCCTTCTATGGGAACGTATAGCGATATAAATGAAATAATATGACAAATCTTTCAATAATATGACAACACATCTTCCAATACCCGAACCACCGAACTACACATTCGGCAAAAAAATTAAGCAAATTTGATTACAAAACTTGGTTAACGATTTCATTCGCCAACGTTGGTGGATGTTCGTTTGATATCAATGTTTCACATTCAGCCGAACTGGTGACTATTTTGGTTTATCCAATAGCATTTTTCCTAGCACTTTAAAAATCGGAGTACCTGATGTACAAGGAGCTTTGAGATTCTCATTATGGTTATCTACATTTGGAGGTAATCCGTATCCAATGGGTTCACCTAAAATAAGCGTTTTCAATGGCAGCTTGTGACGGATGCCGGTCTATCTTTGATAATAGTGGCATATTCTAGTCGCATAGAGACGGTACTAGGTTAGACACCATCTGCTTTCGTCCAAGTGGCTATAATTTCGTAAAAAACACATAAGAAAAAGCCTAGCCGGTACGTAACGCAGATCTCTATGTTTAATTCACACTAAAACATCGTTTTGGTTCCCAAGAATACCATCAACAAGAATCGGCCTTCTTCGCAACCAGTGTTGATCATTATTTCGACAACTATTTTGCTGTCACAAATAGAAACGCTGCAAAGAAATGCCTGGAGAAAACAGGAAAGAGCAAGAGACGAGAAGCATTATGTATCCGGTAATGAATGCCTCGCGTCCGTAGCGAGATCGCCGGAATACTTCGGTTAACGGTCGCGTGAGGAATCCGAACCGAGTGATAGCAATAGAACTCACCATGAAGAGTGATTAAAAAACACATTAAAATTATGCACTAATTTCGCGAATCCCATCAAGAGCTCTTTCCTGATTCAATTACCCAGGGCTTACCAAGGTTATCATTGTTTCGGACCTGGGAAATTATTGCCGGAGTGTATGGAAAAGTTCATTCATTGCAATCTTAGTGCGAGTGCTGTTGTCCACCTATCCTACTACTCAAGAGAGAATCGACCGAGCCAGCATTCAACGATACCTAACAACTGTATCACCTGAATCACCTCTAGTCCCGTTGATCGTTCAGTGACTCGAGCGGGTTCCAGTAATTCTTCCATTTTTCCCTGTCGCTTGCAAGTGTAGCCCAGTGGATTCTGCTCGCTCTAAGGACTCGTCGAGCATCATATCTTTTTTCAGGGCTCTTTGTGAAGAACTCTGACCATCGAGTCGGTGGTGTTCCTGCAGTGCGTTTTACATCCTGAGGAATCCAGTCACTAACGGTTCTTGTCCACCGGTTGTCTTTCATACGTACTATGTGTCCGGCCCACACTATCTTCGACTGTTTGGCGTACAAAACGGCATCTTTGATTTTTGATCGTTGACGCAGATCGGAGCTTCGGATACCATCCCTTATTTGTGTGGAAGAGGATACTCCTAACATCGTCCTTTCGACTGCGCGTTCGATGACGCTGAGTGATGTTTCATCCTGTTTACGCAGCGACCAGGTTTCTGACGCAAATGTTAAGGGAGGAAGTACCGCTAAGTCGAAAAGTTGGGCACGGAGCCGGATGTTCTTTGTTCTCCTCATTTCATCCCCGATGCTCCTGAAAGCTCCCCAAGCCGCTCGTTTTCTTCTGCTCAGCTCTGCCGCCAGGTCGTTCATCATATTCATTTCCCGACCTAGATGTGCAACTCAGATATAAGTGGAGCATTCAGAGATATACGTTCCGTTGAGCGTAAATGGGGCATACGAAACCAATTCGCTTCTCATGAACATCGTTTTCGTGAGATTCAGTTGAAGACCAATCTTTCCACAGGCTTTATCAAAGTCGGCAAGCATACGTTCCGCTTGGCTAATGTTTGGTGTTATAAGGACGATGCCATCAGCAAAGCGATTAGTGTAACTGCCGACCATCGATTTTCACTCCCATATTATCCTATTTCAATCTTCGCGTGACGTTCTGGAGGACGCCTGTAGCTATTTTTGGCGAGATGGTATCGCCTTGCCTAGCTCCTTTTTTGAAGTCGATGTTAATATCGTTATAGTATGGTGAAATCTTTGTTGTGAAATTATTGTACAGCTCATGAAGAATCTTTATGTATTGAGTGGGGATTCCTTGACTATCAAGGGCTTCCATGACTGCTTCTATCTCAATTGAATCAAAGGCCTTCTGAAAATTGACGAAAGTGAGACAGAGCGGTCTGTTGTACTCCAGCGATACTTCAATGAACTGCGTTACCGTGTGGATGTGGTCCATCGTACTAAATCCTCTCCCAAACCCTGCTTGCTCACATAGTTGTCCTTCGTCAAGTGTTCTGTCAATCCTGTCTAGGATGACTCGAGTGAAAAGTTTGTAGACGACAGACAGCAAGTAGATTGGGTGATAGTTGCTGATATCGTGTAGCTCACCCTTCTTAAACAATAACACGGTCATGCTGGTCTTCTACTGAATAGGGACCTTGCATTCAGAGAGGTAACTTGTGAAGAACCGAACCAGTGTGTTTACGAGGACTGGCGGAATGTTCTTCAGGTGCTCTGGCCTTATTCTGTCCGGATCTAGTGCTGTTCGGTTCTTCACCGACGAAATGGTATTTCGGATTTCTGAAGGGAGAACCGGTGGTGCAACATATCCATCCTCCTTTTTTCATATGAGGGTATGAGGACGTGGCTATCGAAGAGATCTGAGTATTATTCGTGAATGATTTTTTCCATTGCCTTTCTGAACGCTGTAACTGTTCCATTTGGGCGTCGGAGTGCAATCATGTTGGTCTTGTAACTGGTGAAGCTTCGGTGGGATTTGCGAATGCTTTTCCCAGCCACTGCAGCTTCGACCATTACCGTTGCTCTTCTCTCTTTAAGATGTTCTTTTATCGTCTGTCTGCATTGTTTTGCAAGTTCGGGCATTAGTTCGCGGTTGCCTGCAGCTCGTGCGATTCCACGCTGGCGTATCAGCTCGAGTGTTTCTGGAGACAAACCTCTCTTGGTGACTTTCGAGCTCTGAACTTTCATAGCGCTAACGTGAGGATGTTGAATGAGCCAATCGTATTCCTCGTCGATGTTATCGACAACGGCATCTTCCCAACAGCCGGCTAGTGAATTAAATAAATCCCAGTTTACGGTGGTTTTGGAACCTCAGTTTTTGAATTTGGCGGCTTTTTCTCCTTTCTGGGAGAAATAGAATCTTGCACGAAAGAGGCGATGGTCGGATCTCGTGTAGAATTTTGGGACAGCAGCGAAATCGGCTTGGAAAAACCTTCTATTTACTATGAAGTGGTCTATTTCGTTATGATACTCTCCACTGGGAGAGTCCCACGTCCAGCACTGAGGGTGGGGCTTCTGGAATTCCGAGTTGGCATGGGTGGTCTTGGTCGTTATGATAAAGTTAGAGAGCTGCTCACCCTGTTCGTTCCATTCTAATCCTTAGGTTCCAATGTAAGTTCTCCAAACGTTCTTCTTTGTCCAATCTTCCGTTGAAATCTCCAAAGAGAAATTCCCGAATAACCTAATGGATGCCACTATCGGTCAACTCTTCTTCCGCTACCACTTGTTGTTTGCATTTCTTAGTTTGACTGCATGTCTATGTGTTGATTATTCCTTTAGCGACTAAATCTGATCAGCGAACTTATCCTCTTATAGGCAAAGTACCGGAGCGCATCCGATCGAGCTTTTATGGCGTTATTTATGGAAGATGAAATCGGACGCTGTCTATATATAGAAGACTTTAACCTTTTCTGTTGCTCATATTTCAATAGATAAGCTGCATATTTTATTGGATTTTATTGACTTCGTAGAGTTTCCTCTTTCTCTATTCTCTGTCGTGGTCGTTGAATAGTGGAGCCTGGTAGAACGTTGTAGCTCATTATTAGCATGCGTAATGAAATCCCTATTAATAATGCTGTAAGATTTTGCACGTGTATGCAAACACAATAAAGGATGCACCCTCTTTGTATTACCACTGCGTAATAGAAGTCCTAGTGTTTATTCAGAACTATAATCAAATATTGATGCAACATCGGCTAGGTTTTCTTTACGAACTAGAAAGATTCTCCTGTTGCGGACACTCCAGTGAGGACGGCACATTCCCGCACAAATCGCCAATTCCGAGTGCTTTTTTCTTTCGAAAACGAGCTTTTCTGCTTACAAAAGCTGGTGGAAAAGTGGATTCGCCTGGGATTACGTTGTGCGTATTGCGCATGTGTGTGTCTTTGTATACATATTTGACATTATTCATTTTTATTCTTATTATTGCTATTTTTATTCAGATAATATATTTCCGTAAGGGGATTCAGGGATTAAAAGTAAATCATTTCGTGATGCACGCCATCAACCTCAACCTCAAAAGCAATTGACCTTATCAAAATTCAATAAATGAAATTGACGACATGCATGGGTTTGGATTCAGAACATCTATCAACTCTGCTGAAACTCAGTACACTATATAGATTATCAACGTACAAGACAATAAGTGGAAGTAGGAATTTTGTAGAGGTGCTAAATATATATTTCGAGCCAATCCGAGCTAACAAGAATGGCAATCAATGAGTACACAAAATTTCAAATATTAATGTTAAGTGTTACCTTGCGTTGTTCAGCAATACTTGTAGAAATCAAAAAACTGTTGTATCAGACGGAATTATTGCAAGACAAAAGTATGATACGTAGACCCACCACAACTTCGTATTTTTTTCAGAAACATGAAAATCTGTGAATCCTATTAACGTATGTAGCGAAACCGAACCATACACTTTTGAACACAAAAGCCTTGATAATGAAAGCACAAACATACACTACACAAACAGATAACCTCGACTTACGATCATTCAAGAATTCCCCCTTCCACTAAAAAAATAAAATAATAGAAAGACAACCACAACGTTGCTGAGAAATTTGCAAAACTCTGGACCGCAGGTGTCTATGGTGGGGAACGAAAACGTTATTGTCCTTTCCGGGGAGTAACGCGTTCACCACCACACCATGCGGGTCCTTCGTTTCGCCTGTCTCTCAGGCTATTTCTATCGATCTTTGCCACAGCAATCACCCGTCAGATTTAAAAAGAAAGAGTTGTGTCTCACTAAAAACAGTAATAGAGGTCTGATCCAAAACGTGAAGATTTTCAAAATTTGAAGCCCGTTTATAAGAACATTCACCTGTTTGTATTCCCATCGTTGCCAATCCTGCCCATATTAGGCGGTCAGCGTGTGAATCGCATTCAGGCTTCTGAGAAAAGACAACAGTGACTGAGAACGTGTCATATGAATCCGAATGTAATGGTGGTATTTTCAACGATATTTGAGCACTAACAATAACTGAGAAAAGCCAAACTTTACAAATAATAGCCTCATAATGTCTTCGACAAACTGCACATATGAAGATATGAAGAGGTTGAGATCTTACAAAATTTTGCAAATCAACTTGTAACTAAGGTTTCACTAACGATAACCGTGTTCTATATAAACCGTTTAGCAAAGCTTCATAACGATGTGTCTTCAGGACATTTTATACTCGATAAGTTAATCTCTGAGTTTACCTCGTGATGAGGTCGTAACTCGGATTTGGCTTTTCTTGACTGTTGAATCAGTCGACTTTCACCACCGATCTAAACATTTCGCTAGAACTAATACGCTATTAATGTGCACAACAGCTGGCTGTACACAAAGACGTAATAGTGTACAAAGAATGTGCTTCCTATATCTTTGTTTGTTAATAGAGTAGTGAAACTCGCAGTGGCTAGAAGTACTTCATGATACGCACATGGTACCTGGTTCGACCTTTATCTAAAACAACCGAGAGTTCTTATCCTGCCGAGGTCCGCAAACTAGCACGAGACTTGTCTGGGAAAGGCTGTTTTCTATCCATAAAGTCTGGTGGTTGGTTCTGTGGTTAAAACCTAGGAGTGCTCTAATACAACCATCCCAGGATTCCAGTGAAGATCAAGTCGACCAGCATTGAAAAGTATTCGTAAATAAAACAAAGTCTTAAAATGCTTTTAAAATGTTTGCTTAAATCTAGTGTTCACAAAATATCTAAATTTCCTAACATCTTAATATTGTAACAACTTCATTTGCAGACTTTAGAATGTTCACTCACTGAATCCCTCCTTTTTTATGCAATTCATCCGCTCACAAAACTCGCTGGGTTCACTGTTTCAATAGCAGAACTCAATCATAGAAATGGCGAAACACAGAGTGGTTGGAGATGTTGTGGTGGCACCCACAGTTATTTGTTCGACTCCGCGCTGGACTTACCAAGGCTTCCATAATTTCCGCCTGTTGCTTGTAGATCGTCAGTTTGTCGAATTCTGTAGCAAAAAAACTTATTTGTTTACCAGTCTTAAAGCAATAAGAAGTTAAGACAAAGAAGATAAAACGTAGAACAGAGAACCCTAATACCTTAACATTTTGGCGGCAAATTTGCCACGAATGGGAGGAACTACCAAGATAAACAACTGTTACCCACTCCGAGAAAAAATCTTTGAAAAAAGCGCTAAAAATCGAATAGTGGAAATTTTAAATTACTTAATAACCGATATGATGACAACCAAATAGCGAGAGTCCGTAGTTTTGCGCTTCGAATACACACCTTCACTCTTAAATATTTTCTTCTATTTCTATCTTTGAACATGAACAAACATAATATGGAAAACCACGACGAGAACAGAATTCGTTAGGATTCCTTAAGTACCTTACGGATAACTATTTGAAAAACAACTGGAGATTCAAATCTGCGTATGGGTAAGATTTGTGGTAGGATTCTCGACGGAAGAACTCAAATGTCCAAACACTGCTCAGTGCTTGAAAAACACTCAAAGAACTCACTTGTCTTTGTTGAAATCGTCGTTGAAATTCTTGGTGGATACAGTGACATCGTAGCACTTGTCATTTAACCTTAACCGGAACATGCCACACGGTGGTAGGTGTTCGATAGACGTCAACTTTGCTATTCAAACAGCATCTGTAACATTTATTCCTGAATTCTAGTTATCCCTCTGTTTTTTGACAATTTCCAAAGTATTCACATGAACTATATAATAAAGCTGGATACACATATTAATTTTGACTGAATTTTTGCTACATTTTATACTTAAAATGTTTCTAGTAGTTCATTTCTTTCATATTCTGCTTTCATGGAGGCTAGCCTACCTCTAGATTCTAGGAAATGCATAATGGCTGCTTTAGCAAGCTGTCACCAAGCAACCATGACACATCGTTGAAGAAAAAACAGTGAAAGAGATATATTTAAACATATTTTATATCACTTTATTTCTTATTTACTATAGATCGATATTATACCTCGACAAAAAAAAGCGAATGAACAAGCGGTATTTCCACCAGTATGACATGACATAGTGTACTCTAATGTACTACCTATACACTTGTAGCCGCCTCGCTTTCCTTGCAAATTTCAAAGCATTTATTTAACTCTATTTCTTTATTAAGTCCTTGGAAGTTTTTTATCCTGAACATATCTATATTTGAAAGCGCACTTCGTTAAAACTATACGTAAGAGGGATAGGATAGGGAAAAGTCTGTTCCATAGAGCCACAGCTTCGTCGTGAAAGCGTAAAATGCAGGTAGGTTTCCGAAAATCCAGCAGGTTCAAACAAACTAGTGCGCAATCCGGTACACGATCAAATTTCTCCATGGAGTGAATGCAGGACGGCCTAGCATCGTGTGCAAACTGCCATCTGGCCCGTGCAACATTCGGAAGACACATCGATGGACCGTAAATAATAGCGAGTGAAATGAAAGTCATTTCAGCCTAGAAAGTAACAAAGAAAAATAGATGTAGGGCGCAAAGAAATATCTACCGATACACGAACACAAAAACTAGGGAAACCTACTGCACATTGACTGGAGCACTAATGTATTCATTTTATCGGCACCTGTTTTTCTGCACGCCTACGGAAATAAAACAGCAAGATAAAACCAACTTTTCACTGTTCACAGCATATCCAAGAGAGCACATGCCCTTGTACTTCAGCTTGGAATCGCGAGGAAAACGGCGAAAACCTGAGCAACTCTTTGCACGGGAAACACGTGAAGAAATTTCAACTACAGAAGTTTGAGAATAGTGAAACAGAGAACATAGGAAGTACTTAGTTGAAAACCCGATTATATTCCAAAAACAACCCAACTGTTTATCAGTGCATGAAAGGGTTATACATAACAACCTTGTAATGAATCGTAACGTACAAAAAGATTTAGTCATTCTTCGAAATCTCACCGAATCTTTGCAGAACAGAGGATTTTAGAAGACTGACAGTTGTAAACGGAAATTCTATAATTGTTGAGATGCCGAAGTAGTCGCACATTCTTCGAAACTTGTATCTTCAAAAAAACTATAAGCTTTCAGCAAAAACTGACTTGTATATTATTTACTCAACTAGGTGATGGTAATGAATAAAGATTGGCACTCAAGGAGACATAATGATGACGGACTGACGCTGGATGAGAGAGGCCGACCTCACGAGATCATATTCACCTCGGACACTAAGTCAGAGAGCTTTTTGAACACATCCTTAATTGTGTTGCTTAAAGTGAAAACAAACTAAAAACTTTTCGCATTTAACAAACCGTATAGAACAGCCGCGAGTGGATAGGATCAGCATAAGCCCTCGTGCCAAGCCAGAGATCCCTTGAAAAAAGCTGTGGTCAAAACAAAAAACGTGAAAATGAAATGGAAGAAGCTCTTAACAAACTGATAAATTCAAACAATACCTTTGACAGCAATGCTTCACATTTTTACCCATCTAGTTGACACTGAATTATGGCCGAGTAGATAGCTCAACTGACGGCTTACGTGTAAACAAGGAAAAGTGAAGGTTTTAGAATGTCAACGGATCAGGTTGCACTACCTTGCCTGAAGAAGAACTGTAATATCATGTCGTATTGAAGTACAACCAGTAGCTAACGATACTTCGCACCACGAAACAATTTGTCTAAGTGATTCTATTCGCGAAGACTGAAGATACTGCTGTAGCGTTTCGGATATAAAATCAGTAAAAGCAGGTCACAAACTCCCTCCACCGTAATTACCTGCATTCTATATGACTACAGGTAGGTGATACCAACTTTCGAGTAGTGTAATTCATAAAAATGCAACCATTCTCATCCATTGCTAATGAGTTAAAGACAGAGCAATTCTAACGGTCAGTAAGCTGGACATTTGAGTAGTTAACGAGTCAAGATTTCGGTGACATTTATCATAACTTGCAGTTTATCAGAGCCTGTAAGTAAGTAAAGATCAATGAATCGTTAGGATGAATCCGAGGAATGAGTTGGGTTGGCGTGTCTATCGCAATAAAGTGGGGAACTCCAACTGATGGCAGAGCGAATTCGAAGATAGGATCCTAATTCGAAAAGGATACATTTGCGTGATAAGTGCTGGCAGTAGTGAGATCATCACTGAAGTAGCGAGACGATTTCAATTCACAGATTATCAGAAATCAAGCAAAAACATTGATGTAGTTGTATGAATAGGTGGTCTGAATGGCATGGCGCAACAGTATTTCGATACGAAGCTGAAACAGAACAATGCAGCATCCCGTACTTTCCACTACGCATAAAATTTGTGGTCTCACAAAATAACAAATCGGCAAAAATATTACTATAACAGATCACTAAGTGATATAGATGAAGACAGATAAATAGCTCTTGACGTTGATCAATTGCGTCATGCGTTGGACTTCATTGAGCTTGTCTAGAGGTGATTGGATGCATATTTGGCCTTTACAATGATTCGCGGTGGCCTAGCGAAGTGTCGAGCCAGTGCTGTTATCCTCACAAACAAGTCTGGTACAAACCTGCTAATCTCGAAGGGTGGAAGGCTTGGTGGGCCGTGGGGGCAGGAATCGATCCCTTGTGTACTACTGAGTGCCTCCGACCACTGCTCCACGCGTACCTTCATTGGCATATAATAGCAGAATTTAAAACTGCCGGGAGCTCGCGCTCGTTATCAAAGTAGGACTTCATCGGTGAGTCTGATGCATAGCAGTTTCACCCACCGCTAGTCGCTATTCCAGTTCGAGGTAAATACAGCCAGCAGCGTAATTCTGTGTAAGGGAGTGCATTTGCATGGTCATTGAGCGATCGTTTTTAAAAATATACATGGTAAATCGTGTCCTAAATATTGCCCATATTGACTACGTTTTAATTTCGGAGATAATGCGGGCGAAATTTTTAGGCAAAACCACTGGTTAACCCGTAGCTGTGTTTCGAACATAGTGGCTGCTTACCATATTAGGACAACATGTCTCATCTCATACTGCACTTCATCAATGGAGACGAAAGCCGTTGGAATCTACAGGTCATTGATAAAACGTTCTTCCATTCTTGGATACTTTGATACTTGGACGACTCATTCTCGCTGGCTGTGCGCAGGCCCCTGCATATTCTCCATTTGCTTTTATGGTTAAGCCATTGTGTTTTTCTGGAGTCCCTAGGTCACAGTCCATCGCCGCCTTTGTGGATCAGAGTAAGATTTGTCACCATGTGACTAGACTGGTACTAGGACGATGGTGGTTCCTGGTATGCGTTTACTCTTAGCTGGGTTTCCTGATGGAGACGCCAGACTTATTCTCAGCTTGGGGGGCCCTGCTGGAGGAATGAATCCCACCGCGGTACATCGCAGCCCCACACCCTAAAAAACCTCAGCCACGATGAGGCGGTAAACCCTTTCGAGGAATTGTATATGTTGGATTATTTTTATTTGATCCATTTGCACGTCTACTGTGCGGATCCCAGCACTTCTAACTTTCGGTTCGTCTCCTCGCATCCATTGTCTACGACGATTCCAACTTTTACGCGTGGCATCGATTGCTGCCTGAGGGTTTCCATTTCATCTTGGATGCCGTAGGATGCTGGTCGAGCGATTCTCCCTGCAGTCCTGAGATAGCCGGGCTGGAGCGTTCCCAATTGGATTTCAGAGAGTGATTTCTTTCCCAGAGAAGTCCGGTACCAATTTCCTGAACCCGGTGGGATAAGAGGCTTGGTTGACATGGTGCGGAATCGAACTAGCACCACGCTCGTGATGTTGGACATTATTACCACTGTGCTATCCGCTCTCATTATTATTATTATATATTGTTGTATAGATTATGCTATTGTGTTGCACATTATTGATATGTCATTGCGTTAAGTGATTGTCCACCACTTTATTATTTCTCCGAAACTAGTGGATTACAGTCAAGGCTTCATTTACGTTAACTTTTTATTTACTGCCTATTACGATTTTTACGGCAGAGTATTATGCGAAATACAACCACAGTGATACTGAGATATTTGCGAAACTCCGGACTGCAGGTGTTTGCGGTGGGGAACGAATGAGCTATTACAATTTCCAGCGGCTAATCTCGTTCACCACCACACCATGCTGGTCGTTCGTTTCGCCTGCCTCTCACCTGGAAAAAGTGTGATAACAATTTCGCTCGTCTCCACAGAGTTCTATCCAAATATTCCACATAGTAGTAATGTCGACATTCATTGAACCGCTGTCTGACTTTCTAGTGTTGTACTTGTACTGTTGTACTAAAACTCCTATGGCTAAGGACGGGATTATCAACAGAAAACAAGTAGCCTTGGTTGAATAATCGGCAAAGAACCGCTTTCTGGAATACAACAGGTTGAGTCCACTTCAAATGTGCTTTGCTAGGTTTCACTCTCCTCTTTTCCACTCGGTGCGGCTATGGAGACCTGATAATTAGCCACTATCTCGACTAAAATCATTGTTCGGTCTTGGTGCCGATAAGATCGCCACAATGCAGATTTATAATACTAATAATAATAATTCGCATGAAATGCTGAGATATTTGCAAAACTCCGGACCGTAGGTGTATGCAGTGGGGAACGAACACGCGCTGTTGTCCTTACCGGGGAGCAGCGCACTTCACCACCACACCATCCTGGTCCTTCGTCTTGTCTGTCCTTCGTCTTAGTAATAATATAATAATAATAATAATAATAACAATAATAATAGTAATGAATAATAATAATGATAATAGTAATGATAACAACGACAACAACATCGTCTGAGCCTTCTAATAAGCCAGTATGCGTTCAAGTTCGACATGTTGTGTAGTCGTCGAGCGACTTCTTAGAGTATTCCCAAGAATCACTGCCGTAAAGGTGACTGTCTATGCCGAAGACATGGCAGGTCCTAACACGGCTGCTTCGGTAATTCCTATATTCGACTGGCGTCGAACGAGTCAGTGAAGGGAGAGTACATATACTCATGGTGTAGGAGAACCTTCACACAAATCCTATGATATCTACAACCTACAGGTGACACAGAAACGCATGCGCGTACACGATCCTCGTCTTGCATATGAGTGGGTTCACGGCAATGGTGAAATTTATGCAGAAATTCTAGCAATTAATCTGTGAAATCAATAAAAATTGAGAACAATATATGAGAAGAAGTTCGAAGTGAACACTTTTTGGAAATGCCATAAATTGCGACTACCACGTGCGCTTTCCAAGGCTAAGCTGTCCTAAGAGTAACACCTCCGCCCCACATTGGTGCCCCAATTTTTAGCACCCATCATCCATCAAGCATGAAATGCCAGCGTGAATATCGGATCTACATTTAAATTAATTGTTAGGTTAAAAACCATTACGTCGTCATATTTGGAGAAACTACTTGGATAGAATCTTCCTTGTTTTTAAATTTTTGAGCTTACATGGGGTTGCCAAACTTATTTCGGCTAACGTTTCGACGTCTTCGCCTTTATCAGAGCCGGTGATCCGTGTCGGTGGTCCACAGCTGTTCGTTATCTCGATGTGGTGTTTTCGTTGTCGAACCGAGACGGGATATTCTTCAGTGAACACCGTACGAATAAGCCATGCACACCCATCAGTGCCCTTTTATACAAGACTGTTGTTGTTGATAAGACTATCCGTTGACAATAGTTTGTTTTTCAACGGATAATCCACCCTGTAGCAGCCGGTATTATGTTAGCTAGAACTGGGATAATAACAAAATTAACCTCGGTAGTGAAATAAACAACATGTTTTTAAATGGTTGAGCGTACGTACATGAAGTTGATTTATTTTATTTATTTCAGTTAACCTTTCGACGTCTTCGTCTTCATCAGAGCTAATGACCCTGTGTCGGTGGAATCTTTTTTTGGAATGTTTTGCCTCATATCTTAAACCGTTTTATTGTGGTTCCATATAGATTTACTGCTCCTCAAACGCAAAGTTACCACTGAGCAACTTTAGGACGCCATGGAGACGAACGGAAGAAGATTTTAATGGTTTCTGAGCGATGTATTAGAAGTCAGCAAAATCACAAGTGATGGAACTGGTACAATTGGTGCATTTGTCTCTCAGCCTTGCACTAGTTCATGAGAATGTTGGGTGCTCACGATCGTTTCTCAACTGCTCAATGACACATAGATATTCAATTGAACTTTCTCGTTATACAGGTTTCGAGACATCACGACTCCTCTTACAAAAGTCATACAATGAAGTATTATAACCAGGTCTGTGAGAGCGGGATATTAAGGGAATGTTTACCGCAAAAACAGCCTCCTTTATTATTACTGCACTATCGGATATCACGTTTTTCACATCGTGCGGATTCTAACACGTTTTGTATTCGAGTTGTTTTCTCGCCGCATGGCTTAGTC
Organism: Angiostrongylus costaricensis; assembly: GCA_900624975.1. Lineage (NCBI taxonomy): Eukaryota > Metazoa > Nematoda > Chromadorea > Rhabditida > Metastrongylidae > Angiostrongylus > Angiostrongylus costaricensis. The sequence goes on along the minus strand of UYYA01005156.1, from coordinate 6,384 downwards.
TGCTGCTTCATAACCTTCATTTCCTTATGAAAGTCGTTGAATTCTGGTAGAGTCGATCTTCCCTACAGTGCATGGTTAGCTGGGCTGGGGTGTTCCTACTTGGACTGCAAAGAGTGAGCATGGTCGAGACAAATCTGCTGCTAATTTTCCGACCCCGGCGAGATGAGATCCTTAGTGTGTCCAAAGAGGGGCCGCAGACTGCTGCGTTGATCAACCTTTAGTCACGGGGATGATTACAGCTTATGTCAATCGGGAAAGCAGGGCGAAAAGCACTTTTAGAAAAGTCTTAAACTTCGATTGAAAGGAACACTTGCTAACAGCTCAATTACATTCATATAATGAGTGAAAAACAAATAAATTGGACGTTTCATGAACGGATACTTGATGAAGCAACTGCAACTGAAAACCACGTAGAACCGGATTCCACTGAATTGCGGCCATGAATGATCAGGTGTCAGTTTCGAGACGACCATCAGTTGTTTACGGCCCAAGCACAAGCTCTGCTCACCACAGTGACGCCCTCCACATAACCCCGTGACCACCACGGTGCCATCTACTTCTCCACAGATTGTTCTTTTTTCATATGGAAACACAGTTGATCAAATTGTGCTCTAGATTTCAACCAGTTTTCTAGAACTCCCTAAGCTTTCATCTTCTCCTTACCCTTTAAAATTTTATCGATTTCATTCACCTTCTATGATTTTCCGCTATGGAAAAGTCACATTTCAGCAGACATAGATAAATGTGTTATCCTTGGTATATTTTTCGAAAGTTTTTACGTACTGATTTTCACTTATTCCATTAACATGTTTGTGGAACAAAGGTTGTACAATCCAACAGAGGATATTGAGGAGCTGCGGGCTAAGTGAGTTGCATTGGACAGCACAGACAATTTCGTGATGAATAACATTTTTTTTCCAATTACCTTTCCACGAGTTATCTAAGAGAACTTCCAGGGCACTAAATTATTAATGGTTCTTCTTCAATCGGCATTTAAAATAGGTCTTTTCAAAAGTCTGTTTTGCTTGTATTTCAATAGATTGGACTCTGGGGACCGCGTGCTGGTAGATTTGGAAATTTCAGCATGACAAACGTAAAGTGCTTAAAAGGATTCCAAAAACTCCATTTATGCTCCGCTCCTTCCATTGTCATCGCTAGTTTCAGAGGTTTGCCGTGGGTTGTGGCTACTTGTCTCGTTGTCATTGTTTTGCTATCCGGCATCGCTTTTTACTTCCTTTTCACAGCTGAGATTACAAGCGATCAAGTAGTGACTGCACTCTCACCTCCCCATACTTATCAGGTAAGAAATAAGTTTGCTAAAACAAAAATGAGTAGTCGACACATACCATTTCATTTATATGCTAACATGATGTTGATAAAATACTCTGTTCGGCTGACGTTTCGGCACTTTCACATCCCTCAGTGCTGGATTGACCCGGGTTTTTGTAGTATAAACGAGCCTTTTTTTTAGCACAAATTCAGAATGAGGTGCATGCGTTTGGCGTTTACGGTAACAAAACGCTGCATTTGTGAGGCATTTTCGCTTCGTAACAATCTAAACGAAGGTTATTCGTCTGCTTTATGGCTTTTAGCATGACTCACAACTTTCCTCTTTGCGTTCAATTTTAAATAAGGGAAATATATTGTGGAATTTAACCAAGCTATCCTATCTACTATCAAGTGCCACTAATTAACGAGTTCCAGGCAAACTTTTCTGAAATGGACAACGCTTTGACGGAAGAAACTCGTTTAGAGTCTTCTTCACCGCATACTGTAATTCCTAGTGAAATGCCGAAGGTGTGTGGAGCTTTCCCTGTTTTTCAATCTCTGTCAGTACTTTCACTATTATAGGTCTTAAATGAGTGGTCGCAACTACCTCGGAGCACTTCAAGAAGATTTTTACACGCAGCTGTTTCTTGTCGGAATGAGTTTTGTGCAGAAGTCGGACGGTACGACATAGTTTTTAATGATATTCTACTTTGTTTCTGCGTAGAGAAAAGATTTTTCGTGTTGTTGACATCATTTGTCATTCCTTCCTACATAGCCTTCTTGAGCTATAGTATTTTTCAAAAATCTTTCTCAGTAGAATTAACAGTGCCTTAACTTCTATCTGCTGCCTATTCTCTTTTTGTACTAGTCACCACTAGGGTGCCAAGACATGAGCAAAAGTCGGAGTCTCAGGTGCTCTTCGAACCAGTTTTACCCTTTCCGGAAGCGCACATGCTATCTACTACACCATCCGCGACCCTTGCATTGCCTTTCTCTCCGCCATATTTTTAGAGTAAATAAAAGTTGAGACATTGTGGTTTCAACTGCAGCTTTAGGTTAATTGAGTTTAGTGCCGGTTTGTGGTCACCAGGTCCCTCCCGTTGACGGGTGATTGCTGATAGCCTATCGTTAGAGTAAGAAACTGGCTTAGATAAGTGCAAATCATGGGCCTAGGTTGGCGTGCGGATAGTATGTGAGCATCCTGTAAGAGCAATCACGCCTTCGAATCCCAGTTGATTTTTCGAGCTTTGCTCATATATCAGGATCCTTGTAGTTGTATTCCAGGCAATTGCTGGGCTATGAACACCTTTCTAATTTTATATAAACTGCTTACAAAATCGGTTAAAGGAATGTGCATAATCAACTTTCCATTGCTGATCAGTCATCTGCTTCTAAGTAGTGGACTTCTAGTGAGAATTACATGAAAGTGCAGCATATTACACATTCGGATTGTCGACTCAGTCTCTCTATTGTTGTGTGTTTATTAGTTGGAAACTTGGGGTCACTTGTTTCTTCTTGTCACATCCAGAAAACGTCAGTTGATTAAAGGGTTTTCAGTAGAAATACTGGCAAATAACTTATAATCTACAACTGCCCTATATAAACATGGATAGCAGAGAACTACAAGAATATTTGTAAACTTATTTCTGAAGTTACTGATGTATTGCTGTTGAAGTGTGTTGACCTATTTCTGCTAGAAACCACAGTTCTTCATTCATGAACTCAGCCGTGATGAGGTGCCAAATCATTGAGAGACTATAGATGACGTGAGTTGTATGACTCCAGTATGTCTGACTGTCGACTGTATGTCTGACTCCGCTCATATCCTCTTTTTTCGGGGACAAAACACTACTAGAGATGAATATAGGGTGCAGCTAGACTGCCTCTTTGCAATCAGTGTTTTCGAGAACGCTAAGGAACAGCTGTTATTTTCGAAAGGGTCTTGACCGTGATCATTCATATTGAGTAACGTCATCGACTGTGAATAAAAACTTCGAACTAACAGATGGTGAGAATTTCTTGAATATTTGAAGATCTTGGTTCTATTGAACGTTCTACAAAGGCCCGAAGTTAATTTTAGGGCAGAAAATAATCATTTTCGGTTAAGTTCTTCACGAATAACTGGAGAATAGGTTTTGCTTTGTGTTAGTTACTTTGCGATCGCAGAAAATCAGCTTTTTTTTCTTCTTTATGAATTCAAAACTTCTTAAGATAAACTTGGTCCACCGCAAATTCCTCACCTTCGGTTTCTGCATAAATGAACTCCACAAGTAGTCCTAAACAAACTGCGTTCAACATTCAACATGGCGTTCCATGCTGAAAATATCTGTTGAAATTTTCAGCATTCTTCACCAAAGATTTTTTTACTAAGGTGACTCACTCAGTACAGAAACTGGTGGAAAAGTGTGGGCCGTTTCTAACATTATCACCGAACTTCATTACAGTGATGTGCTAATTCGTGGAGGAAATGCCGTGGATTCTGCTATAGCGACCGCCGTTTGCGTAGGAGCCGCCCATCCACACAATAGCGGATTTGGTGGCGGAATGGTGATGCTGATACATAAGAGGTAGTGAGAAGACCACTTGCACTCACGTCAACTCGTGTCGATAAGATGCTTATACATCTGAGTTATGATCTTTTCTATAAATAGAACAGCAGAGGTGTTAAGGAATTCTTTCCTTTAATTAAGAAGCACCCTTTCGATTCTCTAGAATTAAGCTTTATTCATTACTAAGTTGGCTGGATGGAGCAGCATCGCAACAGTAGTGATGCCGATCATTGCGCGGATGGCCCAATCCAACCAAGCGCGATCCCGTTCGTAAGTCACTTAGCCTACCACCCCAATGGCGGGAACGATAAGTCAGTAAAACTTGTCTGAGCCTAGCCTGTTTCTCCAATCCATGTGGGAACTCCTTCATGGCTATTCAAGGATCCCACAGAGAATTGATTCGACCGGTATTCAACGACATTCTTGAAGAAGTCGAAAATTCTTAAGCAGCAAGCTACGCCAGAAGCAAAATCGTTGAAAACCTTTTGAGTGCAACCAGCATTGGAATTCGAACAATGTGATAAGTGTGAAGTCTGGTCGTGAAACAAATGAAAATCCTCCTTTATTCTTCGTTTAAAGAATTAAGATATCATGACCATGACTAATTTTTGCTCTGGAATACACTGAAAGAAGTCTAAGTGAACAAAAATCAATAAATTATGAAGCGAAAAACTATATTCCTCGTTGTTTTTCCCAATCAGCCTATAGCGCTCTGATAAATCTCAACATCAATGGCAATCATTCACGTAGTGCTTTTAAAAACAAGGCTGTTGTGAGGAAAACGTCCTCGATGCGGTGGACAAGAGAAGACAGGTGTTGCCAAGGAGCAGTACCCGTTGCACTTCATCACTGGGAAGATTTCGTTGAGGACTGGTACTTCTGTACTTTATGAAAAAAGAACTTTAAAGTGTGTTGGTCATCTTTCATCAGGTAATTGGTTCACATCATTGAGGCGTATCAGGTGCTTGAAATAAAAGGGTTTTCACGGAGAAGTGTAGGCTGGCGTAAACGGTTGCTGCAAAGGGAGTCACTTTTCATTTGTTTCACTTATTAGTAATGCAAATGTAATACATGGCACTGTAGCACAGTGGTCAGAGGCGCCTTGAAATACACATTGGATGGAACATCGCGTCCCAGACTCACCAAGCTTTCCATCCCTCCGGGGTCGGAAAGTTGGCAACAGACTTGTCTAGGAGGATAGCACCACTGGCCCGGTATATTGGTAGGTCGCGGCCAGTCATTTTAAAGGCCTGTTATGCATCCAACCACCTCCAACGATGCGTAATGATGTCGAATGCATGACTCTTCCCTCAGAGATTGATCAACATCGAGAGTTTTATGCTTTTATAACTATATTACAAATGTTTCAAATATCACTTATATCACTTGTCTTCTCGTTGATGGTCGAATGACTCGAGCGAACGCCATTAAGTTTTCTGTTTCGCTCTGTAGTGTGCAAGACTTACCCAGTGGATTCTGCTCACTATAGGAGCTCGTTGAGTGTTGCACCTTCATTCTACGATTTCCGTGAGTAACTCCCACCATGGGATCGGTGGTAGCTCCGCTGTCGATTTGATATCTCGATGAAACCAGTCACTAACGGCTTCTGTATATCAGTTGTCGTTCAAGCGCCTTACATGTCCGGCCCACCCAATTCTTTCGTGGAGAATGGTGTCTTTCATTTTTGATCGTCGATTTAGATTGAAGCTCTGAAGATTTTCCCTCACTTGTGTTATACCTGAGATCGTCCTTTCGAATGTGCGTTCTATGACGCTAAGTGATCTTTCATCCTGCCTACGTAGCGACAAGTTTCTGACGTATGCGTCAAGGCAGGAAGAATCGTGGGGTCGAAAAGGTGGTTGACACAGAACCGACTATTCTTTGTTCTCCGTAGTACTTCATCGATGCTTTCGAAAGCTTCTCAAGACGCTCGCTTTCTCTTGTTCATCTCTGGTCGTTCATCTTGCTGATTTTCCGACCGAGATAGACACAATTGGAGGATTCGGTGATATTCATTATTACGTTAAGCATGGGCATAGTAACCAATCCGTTCTTCACAAACACCGTTTTTGTGGGATTAAACCGAAGATTGATTTTTCCACAAGTTTTGTCAAAACCGGTCTGCATTCGCTCTTCTTGGCTTATGCTTGGTGCTACAAGCACGATGTCATCAGCCAAGCAAAAATACTGTAATTACCCACCATCGACTTTCACTGTCGTGTTATTGCATTCCAACCATAATTTCGGCGAGGTGATATCGCCTTGTATAATCACTGCTTTTACCTCGACGTTGATACCGTTGGAGAATAGTGATATTTTAACTGTGAAGTTTTTATACAGCTAATGACGAACCTTGAGTACTGACTAAGGACGCCTTGGCTCCCTAGGGCTTTCGTGACTACTTCAATCTTAACTGAGTGAAAAGCCTTCTTCAAATCAAACGAAATGAGTCAGAGCGCTCTTTTATACTCTCGCGATACTTCAATGAGTCAATGTTTTTCATCAATAAGCAGACACGAGGTTGTTAATATAGAATTTATTAGAACACAATTGCTGACGTTTCGGC
>UYYA01005155.1:0-28417 GCA_900624975.1 Angiostrongylus costaricensis | reverse complement strand
GTGAACAATCGAACAGCACCAAGTCCGGAAAGGGTAGGATCCAAACACCTGAAGGACCTTCCACTAGTCCTTTTAAACACATCGGCTCAGCTTTTCACACGTTACCTGTCTGAATGCAAGTTCCCCACTCAGTGGAAGACCAGCAGGACCGTGTTATTGTTAAAGAAGGGTGACCTACACGATATCGGTAACTGTCGCCCAATCTGCTTACTGTCTGTCGTCTACAAACTTCTCACTCGAGTAATCCTAAACAGGATTGACAGAATATTGGACGAAGGACAGCAATGTGAGCAAGCAGGGTTTCGAAAATGATTTAGTACGATAGACCACATCCACAAGACAACAAGGCTCATTGAAGTATCAGGGAGCGCAAGAGACCTCTCTGTCTCACTTTCATCGATTTAAAGAAGGCCTTTGACTCAATTGAGATAGCAGCAGTAATGGAAGGCCATGATAGTCAGGGCGTTCCTACTCACTACATAAAGATTCTTCGTGAGCTGTGCAAAAATTTCACAACCAAGATATCACCATTCTACAACGATATTAACATTAACGTCAAAAGAGAAGTTAGGCAAGGCGACATCATCTCGCCAAAATTATTTACCGCCACTCTCGAGGACGTAATGCGAACATTGGAATGGGATAATATGGGAGTGAAAATCGATGGTCGGCAGTTACATCATCTTCGCTTTGCTGATGACATCGTCCTTATAACACCAAACATTAGCCAAGTGAAACGTATGCTTGCCTACTTTGATAAAGCCTATGGAAAGATTGGTCTTCGACTAAATCTCACGAAAACGATGTTCATGAGGAACGGACTGGTTTCATATGCCTCATTCACGCTCAACGGAACAAATATCACTTCAGTGATGCTAAGATATTTGCAAAACTCCGGACCGCAGATGACTGTGGCAAAGATCGTTAGAAACGCGTTACTCCCTGGAAAGGACAATAGCGCGTTCGTTCCCCTCCGCAGACACCTGCGCTCCGTAAAAAAGAGTAGACAGAAAACAATAAGTTAAAATTGGAACGAATATTTCCGAATGCTTCAGTTATGTCTATCTAGGTCGGGAAATCAACATGATAAACGACTTAGCGCCAGAGTTGAGCAGAAGGGAACGAGCAGCTTGGGGAGCTTTCAAGAGCATCGAGGATGTAGTGAAGAGAACAAAGAACACACGACTCCGTGCCTACTTTTTCGACTGGGCAGTACTTCCTTCCCTACCGTATGAGTTAAAAACCTGGTCGATGCGTAAGCAAGACGAAAGATCATTCAGCGTTATTGAACGCGTAGTCGAAAGGGCGATGCTAGGAGTATCCCGTTTCACACAAGTAAGGGAAAGGGTCCGAACCCCCTACGCCAACGATAAAATATCAACGATGCCGTTCTGTACGCCAAAATCGAAGTCGTCACAGCCACATGTAGAAAATTGTTATGTAAAGGACGCACGTTAAAACTGAACTTTAACGAATAGTGTGTCCTTTTTTCTTTGACCATGAAACAACAAATCAGAACCGACCAATCGGAAAAAAGAAAAATTATTGTAATCTTTGCTCTCACATACCTATAGCAGCTTTGTCTGTCGCCTCACTTGTCACTATTGGCGATTCTGCATTATGGACCGCAGATAAGATGTCTTTTTCTTCTTCCGTCTTCTGTTCCACTTCTTTTTCTAATACCGTGCTATTGAGGTCATCAACAATCACAGAACTTTCAATTGTGTTTGAAGAGTCGCTGCACTCATTTAAATTCTCGGAAGAGTAGTGAGATTGCCTGCAATGTAAGATTCAAAAGAGATGCTGAAATTGGAAAGGATTTCAAATTTAATTGTTTAAAGAAACCAAGTTTGATAACACCATCTCCAGTCAAGTCACTATTATATACACTACCTCTAAATATTCAAATTGGCACCAGATTTGCCTGGTATCACCTCTCTCTTCAGAAGCGTTGTAGCTCGGCTCTCCTAGAGCTCCAGAGAAGATCTAATTGATCGATAAGCATTCAACGACATTCATAAAGAAGGCGAAGATCATCGAGTAATAACGAAGCCGCGGGCAAAAAGTTTGAACACCTTTGTGAATGATAGATATGAGGAAAACAATCGAATGGAAGAAGTGGCGTCATCCCCACCATGGATTTGAGGACGGGTCTTGTAAAAAAATTATTGTCACTCCCACTCATGTTAAAAACAAGTGCTCTACATAATTACTAAATGTGTAGGAGTATAAATTAATTGGTCCTGCCACGGTAATTTGTCACCCGAACAACTAGTTGCTGAAATCGTTAGCACTTGTGAGAGCCCTAGCCGCACCTCCACCTTCCTATGAGGACTGATGAATATCTGTCGTAAAAGTCTTAGAATAGCCTATTACCGCTAATTTATGATATCAGAAAAAATTCATGCTCAATGAACATTTAATACGTCGTTTGCGGAAAAAGGTACATGAACGTTCAAACGGTAGGCGAACGAACCAAAATGCGAACCCAACAACCTATATGTACGTTTAAAGGTTATTCTCTACTTCATTTGAAATGATTTATAGCTTCATGTTGTCTCAGTGTTTTATATGTTATTCGTATATTGTTCTATATACCTGTACATCCTAAAAGGATAAAGCTTTCGGCGTTGATCAATCTCTAAGGGATGCGCCACGCATTCGACTTCATTAAGTATCGTTTGAGGTGATTGAATGCATATCTGGCCTTTACAATGACTCGCGGTGGCCTACCGATGTATCGAACCCGATCAGTTATCCTCCCAGACGAGTCTGGTACCAATTTTCCAACCCCGGAAGGATGGAAGGCTTGGTGGGCCATGGGTGCGAGGATCGATTCAACGTGTGTCGCAGTGGCGCCTGCAACCACTGCACCACACGCGTGCATCTCATCTATAACCAAATCACTTTGATCGTACCACTTATACCTGCGAAGAGCCATGATTACGACTGATTTGTATCATGCCTTCGACCTCTAGCAGTTTATATCCGGATTAAGCACTCTTTTTTCATTTCTTCCATCGATTTTCTAATTTTCTGGAGACATTTTGTCGTGCGAAACAGACGCTCCACCCTTTCTCAAGAAAACACATTGATTGGCAGACTGGCATTCAGTTGTGAACCTATTTCTATTTGTCTCATCTTGGAAATCCACTTGGTCTTGTTTCCTCTTAGTCCAGTTATAGCTGTATAAGGTGTTAGTCTTTCTTCATTCAACACAAGGTATTCTGTCTTGCTTTACCCTAGTTCGAGGCAACGTAGTGGAAATAACAAAATTTCCGCCTGTCGCGCCACATAAACCTCAACCCTTCTCTGTCGAATTAGTCGATACAGTATATTTAGGAAAGAAGGAACCAAATAGAAATAGTGTGATCGCCGGCACAGTCTGTAAGTACATCGCCATTTCAGTGTCTCTGTGTGAACATAAAAGTATTTCCAGTGATAACAAATTACCAAATCGGATTGAAATGAATGTGGGTCAGTGTGTTGCTGCGGAACAACGGATGGAGCCGTGCACTTGCTGAAATGGAGGTGTTGATATAAATATTCATGAAAAGCTCATCCGATAAATTTCATTGGCGTGTAATCAAGCAAAACAAAGGAGGTTCCACAAACTATCAGATCTTTTATGAGAGTGAAACTAAGATAAAAGTAAGTGATATGTTCAGTTGTGCAGAAAATTAGGTAAGTTAAGTGACAAACAGGACTTTGCTTATGAAAATCAGTCCAAAGAGTTCTTTTTCACTGGATCGATTGCTTATTCCTTCTCATATTTTCTCGCTATCTAGTATTTCCTTGTTGTGTTTACCATGCTGGCAAATGAAACAAAAAATCCATAACGCACTGACATATATGTCTATCCGTAGATGGAGACGTTTCGATTTTTCGCTCGAGTTCGAATTTAACCTTATAGGGTGATGCATAACTGAGTAACGTCACCGCATCTTCATAAACCATGTAGTCGAAATCGATTGTCAATGATTTGATTCGGTCACCTAAATATGGAAGTCTAAATGAATTTGGGAAAAAAAACTTAACCCTTTCATGGTGAGGCTGGTTTTGCTGGTTTTTCGATAACTGACAACAATTTCTCCATCAATAGATTATTGCAACAGTTCAGAACTTTATGGATTTATAACAGACTTTGGTTTATCCCACTAATTCCACACAACAGCAATCGTGCTAGATAAATCATACTCTTCACCATTAAAATTATCATCAAGTTAAGAAAATAATGCTGTATATAAGAAATAAAGCAAACGTCTGCATGTTGGACAACGGACAGCACCGTTAAGACTGCACCCTCGTGTGCGGTTGGTCAACGCGTTATCAGTCACCAATAACAAAACAGTAAAATGGCACGCATATTTTTGTCCCAGTAAAATTTAAAGAGGCGGTCGAAGAACTATCTATTGGAAACCACCGGAAAGTACAACATAGTGGCAAAATAAGCTGATGTGAAGAAGAATCACAAACCTGGTAGAATGTTACCCGTCAAATCAGCGACACCTTTTGGTACGACGTCCTTCACATAGATACCTTCATTCATATTACCTTGTATACTCATACCAAAGCCAGCTGAATCCTCTGTTTTCAATAGCACACCAACTTTGCTGCTCGCCTAAAAAATCTGTTAATAGCTGTTTTAAATGTGATGCAACCACAACGATCCTGAGATATTTGCAAAACCCCGAACCACAGCTGTTTGCGGTGGGGAACGAATGCGCTTTTACCCTTTCCGGGAGCTAACCCGTTCACCACCACACCATGCTGGTCCTTCGTTTCGCCTGTCCCTGAAATCGTGATAGCTGAGCCATAGAAATAATTGAGATCCTGAGAGCTGATCCATACGCGTAGCTGAGAGACAGGTGAAACGGAGGAACCGTATTGTGTGCTGGTGAACGCGTTAGCTCCCGGAAAGGGCAATAGCGCGCTCGTTCCCTAGCGCAAGCCCCGCGGTCCGCAGTTTTGCTAATAACTCAGCATCATTGTGGCTGTACCACACATAACATCCTGCCGTGAAAAATTGTAATAGGCAGTAAATAAAAAGTTAACATTATTTTAATTGTGTTTTCTATTCTATAGCAACCGCTTAGCGGCGTTAATCAAACGCACACTTTATTTCTTAATCGCTTTCGTTTTGATGTGTGTCAAATAAAGTTGTAATAAAAACAATAACTACTAAGTGTAAATTGCATCACTAATTCTTTTAGCTCAAAATAACATCAATTTGTAGTTGTTGGGCAGCAAATCTGATGTGGGCGGATTTTTCAGGACCTTGAAGATGATTTTGTCCGAGGTTGGAAAAAACGAACGTTAACCGAATGAACATCTCTATCAACCTCGTGTAAGCTTAACACTCTAAACACATCTTGATTATTTTGCTACCGAGACTTAATGGCGGTCGGTTTCAAAATTAATGATAGATATTATCCATGGATGGTAGCAGTCCTGGATCCATCGACTCGGATGGCTCCGATAAAGAAGCCGTCTAAACGTCGGCCGGATAAACATCGCTATCAACCTCGTGTAAGCTCAACATTATAAAATATACACCCAGCATTGTTAACAGTTGCTTCAGCTATGTTTATTCAACAATCTATGCTTGTTAAGCTTATTTTTTATTTAAAGTTTATGAAAGTAAGAAAAGATAAATCGCGCAGAAGCAATTTTTATAGTAGATTTTTACAAAAGAACATTTCTTTCCAAACAATACAACTTTCATTAAACAATGGGAATAGCCGGAAACGTTAAGCGGTTAGCACTAGTTCAGCTGGCAAACCTTATCAGAAGTTTAGAACTCTGCGCAGACGAATCCTATCCAATCAATAACTTAGCGGCTGTCTTTGAAATTCCGTTATTTTTATAAACGATCCAAATATTTCGTTTCCTTACAAGCCTATTAAAGATTCTAATTCGCCATCATTACGGAAAATGTTCAAACAATGACTTGACAACACACCAACCTGGTTCATGTTTTCGACAGAGAACGACTTTTGAGTGCCGATGTCTAGCAGTTTTCGTGGTATTTTGAACGAATCCATCATTGTTATCTGGTAGTAATCGATAAACAGTCAATAATTAAAGGTAGTCACTTAAAAATTGTAGGAGTTTGTTTGGAATTTCGCACAAAAACTCCCAAACTGATTAGTAAACAGATGATGGTCGTTAATTACTATTGTAATTATAGTAAGTTTATCATTTTTCTTTATTTTATTTTATATGACCCGTCTTCACGTCTACTGTGCTGACCCCAGCACTTCTCACATTCGACTCGTTTCCTCGCATTCATTATCCACGAGGATCTTCCAACTTTTAAATGTGAATTCGGCTACTGCTTGAAGATCTTTATTTCATCTTGAATGCCGTGGAATGCTAGTCGAATCGACTCTCCCTAAGGTCCTGAGATAGCTGGGCTGGAGTGTTCCCAATTGGATTGCAGAGTGATTTGTTCCCACACAAGATCGGTCCCAATATCCCGACCCAGGAGGGATGTGAGACTTGGCCCGGAGCGGAATCGAACTAGCACCATCCTCGTGATGACGGACACCACTCCCACTGTGCTATTCGCCCCATCAGTTATATCCTTATCTCAACAATCCCAATTATTCTTCGAATTACAATAAGTACGATAGTACAATAGTATAACAGTATGATAGTATAATCTAAAAGTATAAGCAGTGCGTCCAAAAGTAATAGTATATAAAAATACAATAGATGCAAATTTAAATCACTACCTGGTCCTTTTTCGAAACCATCTTGGACATGATCTCGTTAGCCTTACTCTCAATGTCACCACTAGTATACGCAGCTTTCTCAGCAGTTTTTCGGTTTTCACCTGAAGTTTCCTTTCGCTTCTTTTGTTTTTGCCTCATGAATGTTGAGGATAGGCTAAGTACACCAAAAAAGAGTGAAAAAGGAGAATAATAAAAAAGAGTAAAAAGAACAAAACGTGAGAAAAAATAAAAGAAACGAAGACTCCCAGAAACCACAATGATGCCGAGATATTTGCAAAACTCAAACCTCAGACCAGATTCGAACCGGTGATTACCTTTTGCGGGAGCTCACGTGTTGCCACTGCACCACTGGGTAAAGAGTGGTTGAGGAAAAGGCAAATCGAGGGGTTCAGTAGTGCAGCGGGTAGCACGTGAATCCCCGCAATGGGTATTCGCGGGTTCGAATCTTGGCTAAGGTCTGAACTTTGCAGATACTTCAGCACCATTTCACATAGTATCTTGTCATGAAAAATAACAGGCAACAAATAAAAAGTTACACATTGTACCTCTTAAGGAGCTAAATAGTAAATCATTAATAAGAGGATGAATCAATATGTAAAAAAATCCTCACGCAAACCATATTTTTTCAGCACAACCCAGAATATCACGGCAATCGTTGAACAGATGATAAACGTAGCCGCCACCGAACCAAATATAATCCCAGCAAGCTGTGATTCACTGAAAATGCTTACCAGCTAGAGTAGGTAGAGTCATAAAATGGTTTCTGAAGTAATAAAGTGAGCATTTCCAATGGGAAGGTCTAATGCATAAAGGAGTAGGGGTGCTAGAACAGACATCCTACTTAGCTCTTCATAGGGAAAATCACTTTATCATACGATAATTTTCGACGTCTCCCAACGGTTTACCGCCTGATTGTGGCTGGAAAGTGTTCCTGGGTGTCGGACTGCGATATACAGCGGAAGATTCATACCCTAGTAGGGTCTCCCAGGCTGAGAAAGAGTCCGACATATAACCAAGAAGTCCAGCCAAGAGTAAACTAATACCAGGATCCACCACCGTCCTGGTATCGAAGTCGCATGGTGGTAAATCTCCCTCTGATCCACAAGGTCTGCAACTGCCTGTGGTGGTGAAGACCTGAGGCCGACTTAGGCCTGGCTGACCTCGGGATTCCAGGGTACCACATTGGCTTAACCAGCAAATCTCCGAAAAATGGAGATTTCACTGGGGCCTGCACCACCTGTGAGGACGGGCTATTCAAGTGACAAGTATCAGGTAATATTCTTCGTTATAAAACTTTGTTCTGCTTTATGATTTTAGCTGAGAGGAGCTGTAGATGCGATTACTTCCTAAAATGGCTCCGAAATGAGTTCTTTGGCATAAATAGTTCCACATTGAAAAAATCTTTCACAAACACTTTTTGATATCACTGTAGTTCGTAATTGAAAAGGATAGCTATGCGTGAACAAAGCCCAGTAACTAAAGAAGTCGCTGTGCATGTTTTCATAGTTTTCTTTTTTTGGCCACAAATTTCAAATTCTGGAGTGCCACTCACACAGAATTCAAAACATGTTGGCAATTGCATTAGTTCCTTAATAATGTGTTTGATATATTTGATATATATATTATTGTTACACGACCCACCATCACATCTACCAGGCGGATCCCAGTACGCCTTGCATTCGATTCGTTTTTGAAGTATTTGTAGCCCACGACGGTCTTCGAACATTTCAAGTGTTATACCTTTTTATTTTTTGCCTACTATAATTTCGCGGTAGGGTACTAAGCGAAATACAACCACAAAGTTGCTGAGATATTTGCAAAACTCTGGACCGCAGGTGTCTATGCTGGGGAACGAACGCACTATTGTCCTTTCCGGGGAGTAACGAGTTCACCACCACGCCATGCGGATCCTTTGTTTCGCCTGTCTCTCAGCTATTTCTATCGATCTTTGCCACAGCAATAGCTGAGAGACAGGCGAAACAAAGGACCCGCATGGTGTGGTGGTGAACGCGTTACTCCTCGGAAAGGACAATAGTGCGTTCGTTCCCCACCGCATACACCTGCGTTCCGGAGTTTTGCAAACATCTCAGCAACTTTGTGGTTGTATTTCAAGTGTTGTTTTGACTGCTGCTTGAGGATTATCTCTCCTTTGAAAATGTAGTGCAGTGCTGGCGAAGCTGACTCTCCTTGTAATCCTACCGTTAGCCGAGCTAGAATGTTCTCGCTTGGCTTGGAGGATAGCGTTGGGTAGAATATTGAACCAGTGCCCTGCTTCATGAAGTACTGCATCACTAACCACATGTCTTCACTAGGCAAGTCACATAATATTTTTAAGTTTTAACTAAGCAAGTTTTATAAACTTTTATAATAACCCCGTGTTAGGTATGGGCTGGCCAATGTATTGAGCTAGTGTTTTTCTCAAAATACATGAATTTATCTACCTCGTGTCAGCTTTCATTGAATGAGTACATGTTCACTAGTAATGCCGAAGTTAAGGGAAAGTCAGTTTATAAATATTGTTACGTTCTGCACTGGATGATAATGACTACTACTTCTGCAGGATGGACTGTCTGGAGAAGAACAAACGATTAAAAGCGGGCAATCAGTTTCAATAGCCATCCTTTTTAAAAGAGCACTGCCGACTGAGATTACCCATTCGAGTGGTGTTCCACTGAAGAAGATTCGAGTGGATACTACGTCGAAGACCCACATAGTCAGAAAGAAAAACCGTAAACAATCGTCTAGGATCAATATGGCTCTGAAGTACGAAGACACCGAGACCTTAGCCGAATAAAGTATTTTATCAACCTCGTGTTAACTTATTAATCTTCTACATGAGTACATGTTAAATTATCATACCGAGGCTAAAAAGTTGTATTTTCGAAAACTGTACGAGAAATGTGTCTCCGTTCTAAGGAAATCCCATACAAGATCTGGAATGGCCGCAATTAGACGATACCCCAACATCGCCGTTTTCTTCGCAGTCTTAGGCCAACCAACGCAACCACTGTTGGTGACAGGATCACAACTGGCGGATGTGGTTTTTCTGCCGACGAAATCTCGTTTAGACAAACGTGAAATGTGTGTATACAGGCGGAAAATCTCTGCTTCGATGAATAACAACAAGCTTGTAACGTCGCCGCCGGATGTTCAGCGACAAGGAACAAGGCATGCTGTAGAACTCTATCTGCGCAGTCAACAAGGACGAACGAGAGGACTCAACGATTATTGTGGAATGTCTACCAATAAGACAATGATCGATGATGAATTAAACGCAAAATATGGACTATTTATGTAAAAGGACTTTCATTTAACCACGGTATGAATAATCATAGCCTTTTTTCAACGATAAATCAACGTGATGTTGTTATCAATAAAAAAGACACTCGGATAACGTTCCGACACCTTGGTCTTGTTCAAATCTGCAACTGTGGAGTCTATTTTTTCCCAGTCGATTGATCTGTTCCTTCTCCTTTCCCAAGGTGGTTCTTCGTAGACACATTGGATTAGATCGTCGAGTGTCGAAGAGATACTTCACTCGAACGGTCCCTCACTCCAATGGATTCGTCTCGGTGCGACTAGGAAAGAGAATAGCCACATCGCAAGGAGAAATTGCTGTTGACAATTGACTTGAATCATTTCGACTCGGAAAAAGTCGAAGACGGCGAAACGAGAGCCGAACAATCCTTTTAATCAATCTCGTGTGAACTCGTCGATGAAAAGAGGCGAAGAATGCAATATTTTTTTTACAATGTCTGCCATAACCTGCAAACCTTGTAATGCCACCGAAGGTCCTTGAAATCGTATTGTGATCAACACTAAAAAACGGTCAAGGTCTCAAGCCAGGACATCCTAGTTGCAGGCAGGCTACCAATTTGGCCATAGTAAGCAATCCATTGAAGTACTTCTATTGCCCAACTATTGAATTCACAAGGTTTAAAAGTTTACTGTTGTTTGTGATCTGTGCAGTGTTGCTGCAAGTCATTTTTCTCCTACTGCTTTTTTACCGAATTATGAAGGGAGATGACACAGTAAACAAAAAAAGAAGAAGAAAAAGGTGCTGATCAGCAAAAATAGATAAACAACAACGTACCTCAGACATGTTTTGGCCATGCTTAGAGTAGGTAGACTGAGGCAAACTAGCAATCGTACTGTCCGATGTTTCATCACACAAGGTCGTTTTTTCTTCGCCTAAACAACTAATTCTTCACTCGACGATGTATGACGCCTTTTTTCCTTCATTCTTTTATCGTACATGACTTAGCTATTAACTAAAAAGGGATAAAGGTGAAAAGAACACTAAAAAGGAGCACGCTTTACACAAAACGCCTACATACAAATTAAATACGACTGGAAAGAATAGACGATAGAACGCTGCGAGTCAATCAATCCCTGAGGGATGTACCATGCACTCCACTCCATTCGTAACATCTTAGAGATGACTGGATGCCTATTTGGCCTATATAGTGACATTCCGGATGCCACTGATGTATCAGACGTTGCTTGTATCCTTTCAGACAAGTCTAGTAGCAATCTGTCGACGCCGGCTGATAGATAGCTTGGTTAGCTCGGAGGCCGGGATTGAAACAATGAATGCGGAGTTCTTACGGGGTACTTCTATTCATGGCGCTAAACGGGTCGCACAATGTGGATATATACTACAGTACATACATGTTGAAAAATCTGACAACTTCCCGTCCATCGTGCTCGTAGTGTCTAGGAGCCACGGCATTACAAAAAGCGCAAAGTTTCTTGTTTCAGTATGAGGACTGTGAAATATTGTAGAATTATTGAAATGAAAAAAATCCAGGAACAATGTATAGAAGATTGCTGCCGTTTCCACATGAATTTTTATTCTCGCTATATTCGGCAATCGCCAGTATACTGTATATGTTATATTGTGGTATAGATATGTTGTTATAATTTCATCGACCGGTTGGTCAAATAATCTCAAGGATCTTTTCCTGCCTTCACATTCACGACAACCGAAGACTGTCTGATGAAAACCTGGGAACGCTCTAGAAACACTTTTGTTTCTGCAAAAAAACCCAATCTCAGGCTTCTAGGAAAAACCACATTCGACGAACATTCGACATCTCGGTGAGAACAGAAGGTGATCGCTGAGAGTGAAGAAAACGAATAGAAGATATAAAATAAGGAGCCGGAACGATATGTGAAGAGTAGGCAAGATCTGAGTAGAAACGTTTCTCTGTGCACTTTTCACATATTCGTCAATGGAAAGTTTTGTCTCTTTCAAAGTGTTGTCTGCCAGTTTTTTATGGATATTAGCATAAGATACTAACTTCACTGAATTAGAACACGCTCAAATTGTTCGATGTTTATTTTTAGTGACACAATGTAGACGTAGTTAAGGAGACTGACTTGCAATCAATCGCACAAGTGCCAGCCTAGGCTCGAATCATGCCCGTTCGGGAAGTCTTGTAACGCCTTGGTGACTTGGTACGAGCGTTTTCTAGTGCAAAGAAATATTTTGACGTGCACTGCGTTCTTGAGTGACGAACTGCGAAACACAGCGCTGTTCAATACCCAAATGAATCACCCAGCTGGACGGTCAGTCAAGACGTTCATCACACGGACAAGTGGAGTTCACTGGAGTTTCACGATGATTGACACAGGAATACAGGTAGTACAAATGACGGTATAAAATACATTGCAATTGGAATCAAAGATTAAAAATAGGCATATTATTTTTATTTCGCGTGGCCCGTCACCGCATATACAGTGCGGTTCCCAGCACTTCTTGCATTTCCTCGTATTCATTCTCCACAACGGTTTTCGAACATTTCACATGTTGTTTCTGCTGCTGCTCCAGAATTTCGACATTTTTATGGATGCAGTCGAGTGCTGATCTAGTCGATTATCTCTGCAATATTGGGGATAGCTAGGCTAAGCCGTTCCCACGTGGACTTGAGGAAAGTATTAGGAAGGGGATCGAACTAGCACCTTTGCTTCCTAATCGGTGGCACTACTAACCATCATTGTACTTCCACGTGATTTCTGTGCGGTTGGTCTCTACGTGACATACTTAGTGGAAACCTCATAGGAAGCGGCTCTGAGGAAGGCGAAATCCGCCGAAACGTCAGCTTAATCGTGAACAAAGAATAATAACACCTCGCGTTTGCTCAACAAAAATACGAAGAAAATCACTAACCATTAGGCTACTCACCTTCCCTAAAAACCTGCATTATCATTCAAAATTTCCAATCGCTTTAAAAAAGTACAAATCACCAAACAAAAAACATTATTCAAGAACACACAGCATTAGAAACATGTGCAGCTAAACTTTGTTAAGAGAGAATGGAAGAGAAAAGCTTCATGATGCGAATTTCATTACAATCCTAGAAGTTATATTACAGGTTATAAGTTTCCTAAAAAAGGTAAACACAGGGGAATTTCAGAAATATAAACTAAAAGGTGACAATTTGATATAAGAGAAAAAAGGAGGAGGAGGGCGTAGATAAAAGAGAAAAATGGATTAGAAGGAACGTGGAAAAATTAAGACGGCGCGGGAAAAAAGGCATTGCACGAAGATAGGAGAAGATGAAAAGAAGTAAATATAAAGACAGCAAGGAAAAATAGGTCAAAAAGAATGGTACAAAAGACGCTAAAATGACAGAAAGAAACTGATGAACTGAGTAACATGAAGAAAGAAAGTGAGATAAGAAGGAAGGGAGAGGGATAAGTGAGGAAACGCGTAGAAATGGTTGAGTTTTGAAAACAAAAAGAAAAAGTAGGAAAAAAAGATTATTGAAAAACATGCTGATCAATAAAAGGAGCGAGCAAAAGCGATGACCGAATAGCTACAAACGGCCAGCCGATAAGATCTTCTCTAAATCGGCCACAGAAGTGGACTGTTCAGGAAAGTAAAGAGAAGCAAACGACAAAAAAAGAGTAAGTCATTTTTTCAGACATTTTCTAGTTTGCAATATTATTTTACTGCTTTCTTAGGGAAGCATTCAGCGTTTGTTCTAATACCGGATGGCTTCAACGGCTGCTCTTGATCGCTTTAATAATAACGCTTGCTTGTTAAGGACACGGTGGGCACAGTAAGTCTGCAAATTTTCGTTTTCTGGAAGCAGTCAATGGAGTCAAAAGATGATTTTAACAGCATATATATATATATATATTTACGTCACCTTTTTTAATTACTTCCTAGTACAATTTTTCACGAGAAGGTGTTTTGCGTCACACAACCGCAATGATGCTGTGATGTGTGCGAAACTCCAGACCGTAGATGCCTGTGGTGGGCGCAAACGCGCTACTACCCTTTCCGGAAGCTAACGCGTTCGCCACCACACCATGCGGGTCTTTCGTTTCGCCTGTCTTTCAGCTTGTTCTATCGATCAGTGCCATTAGCAATCACCCTTTAGCGGGATTCTATATATATGTATATACAATTGTTAAAATAATAAACAAAAATACATTAATAAAATTACTTCACATAAGTGTAGTCAATTTTACAACTTAGTTCGTATCAGAATTCGGCGTGTTCCACTCGGTCGACTGGTCAATTAACTGCAAGAAAATTCCTTGCCTTACAAAAATCCTAATCTTAAGGCAGGGAACCTCCACGCGATCTTTGAAAACCATGGAAAGCCTGTGGTGAGAACCTGGGAACGTCCAAAAATGTACCACTCTCTTAGCACTCTCTCAGGAGCTTCCGATAAAGGTAATTGTGGAATCGAAGCCCAATTGAGGTTCCGGGTTTCGTTCATATTTCGGCATCTTTGTGGTTGGTGTTTCTTCAGAATTTCCGGAACAACCACTCTCGATCAACATTAAACACTCTAACAGGGAGGAGGAACAATATATCCTTAAACTATGTCCGTTATTTCACTTTATGAAAGATAATGAATATCTTAGATTTGATTTCACGCAGATTTCTTAAGCGAGGAAGAAGAATATTTTCAATGTAAGAGAACTAGGCAAAGATCACTACTGCTGAAATTGTGCTTTCCATTTCTTTTTAATGGTCATCGTAAATCTCATAACTTTAACACGATATGGAGAAAAATTAGAAACACGACGAAGAATGAGAAAACGCGAAAACTGGAGATCGGTGGGTGGACCATGGAACGAACACCGATCACCTAACAAAACAGGCATACGAATCGGTTATGTGACTCGATTGAGAGGCTACTAGACCAGCCATTTCATATGGTTTTTGGGTCAGCTTAAGTTTTAATCAGAATGACAAAATCTAATCATTTGTTTTACAAAAAACCAAATAATAAACGTGATGTGATTGCCGCGCTGACGGAAGGCAAGGGTCGCGCGTTGTATTACAAGAAGCAGAAGTATCAATTTCATAAGATTTCAAAGGAATTTAGGATCATAACATATAAAAACAAAACCAGAAAAGTGAAAAATTTCTTAGCAACATCTAAAAATGAGATAAAACTGCTGAAGAAAGCCAGTTCTCGGATTCGTACTGCTAGTGCTAAATAGATATAGAACAAGTTTAATAGCTTCCCTAGAACAGAACCAAAGGGAAACTGAAGCTTCCTTTCGCATTTCGTATCTGATTTTACGATGGAATAAGCTAAAGTTGAACCGATTTTGAGTTCACACTATAGGATTGAGTCGAAATCGCGACAAATATTTCTCTGTAGACGACAGGGGTCGCCGTCTGTGATGAATATGGGACAAACTGTTGAACTATTAAGTGTCTATCGTTGATTGTAATATGGAACAAAGATACGCATTAATCCGAAAAAATTCAATGATACGCGCACTCGACCCAATTACAGTTATAGGAAAAAGGCGTGAAAGAGTCTCTGGCGATTGACCGACCGACCGACCGACCGAACCCATCGGCAGCCTTAGTGGACAACGTTTGAACAACGAACATTTGGTTTTATAATGTATAACTTTTTATGCACTGGCTACTGTTTTTCATCGCAGGATATTATGTGAAACATTGCTGAGATACGCTCGAAAAAATACGAAATTTTATATCGACTTCGTCGTTTGGGTCTAGACCCAAACGACGAAGTCGATATAAAAATTGCTGAGATATTTGCAAAGCTCAGATTGCGAACCAGATATGAACCCGCGATTACCATTGCACCACTGAGGCCTTTTCCTTGCCTTTATCTCCACCAATTTTCTACACAAAAGTTGACTTCAGCAATCATCCGTAAACGGGGATGATCTAAGGAGCACAAAGCAACATTGAACCTGGTTAAACTGTAGCTATCTTTGTACTCACCATGCATAACTTTTTACTTACTGCCTATATTTATTTACTGGGCAAAAAAGGGTTGACATGAGGGCAAAACGGGGGCCTCTGGTGCGATAGGTAATAGGAAAGCACCCGGAAAGGATAATCACGGGTACAAATGTTGTCTGGGGTCTGAGTTTTACAAATATCTCAGCACCATTGTAAGCACTCGTTTTTACAACTAAATAACACAATGTCAAATTGAGGGTCATAAATGGAACAATGAGTTTCTGTTCATTGTTTACTTTGCCTTGATTCTCTTTGGAGGAGTAGCTTTAGATAACGGAAATGAATTCCACAATGATCCAAGGTGTTGTGATGGATATGAATACGAAAGAAAATTCTTCATTTGAGTGGAAGAATTCCGACTCCGATTTACTGTGACTCGTATAGCAGTGGAACGGGATAAAAATCTGAAAATACATGCGTTCAGGATGCAGGTAGCGCAGTGCTTAGAGGTAATGCAGAGAGGTGGCCATTGGTTCGATCCCACGTCCTGGGTTAACAAACCCAACGCCTCTAGATTGTGGGTATATTTCTTCAAAATTCCCTATGAGTGGAAAAACCTAGTTTGATAGATTGGTATGTTCCTTAATTCACTGTATGCAAAAAACATCCCTCAATCACTTCAACTATTTTAGGTGGAATCAAATACTTTGTGCATTCCCAAGTGATTGATCAAAGAAGAAAGCTTTCTCCTGTTACCCTTTATTTATGGATAATTTATGGGTTGACCTAGCCAACAAAGAAGAATTATTATTTAAACGGATGGACAAGAAATGCTAGTCATAATTGACGAGGAAATAAAGATAGCTTACCATAAAACTCAGGAGAAAGCACACTTTCGAACCCAGAACACAAAAGAAGGCACTAGGAAACAGCTGAGATTTGAAAATAAAATCACAAGTATCACTGATCCGCAGTAATGAAGAACGTCTACAAGTATCAAGAAAAAGGTCCTAGCTAAGCTGTCGTATTTCAGCCATAGCTTAGTAAGAAGCATCTCGGTTTTACTGTGTTCAAAGTGTAAAAGTCTATTTTTACTACTTTACAAACTACTAGATCTTGGTGATCGCCTATTTAAGCAGGAACGATTGGTGTTCAACGACCGAATGGAAAACATTGGTGGGAACTTGGTGGTAAGGCAGATGTTACCCGATGATGTCGGCGATGAATAGTAGTTGGGGTGAAAGCGACCTCCTGGCAAGGCCACCAACCCGCAATGACGGCGCGACTACCCCCATCACCCTGTACTAAAGACGGAACGTATCGTCGGGAGCGGGGAGTGTTGAACGAAAAAGAACGACGATTATCACTGCAATCAGCGATCCGATCCACTTGTACACAACCGGCAGACATATCGTACATTCTCTAATAAGAGGTGAATATAGTGGAGCGGGCACAATACATACCAAAGTAGGTTGCGGCAATTGATCAACAAGTTCAGCAGAAAACATGGTGCATCATCTAAAACATTCTGACACGTATTTGTTCATTTATCCATTTATATGATCCCTCATCACATGCTCATCACACATAGCCATGGATGCCAGCACATCTTCCATTCTTCTCGTTGTCTCCTACCCGTTAACCATAAAAGGCCTTGAATTTTCGTGTGAAGTCGTTCGTCTACCACTTGAGAATCTTGTCATTTTCATGAATCATGAATGCGGACCTATTCTACTTTTAGTGGAATATCAGGATAGCATTGGCTGAGTATTTCCAGGTGTTCAAAGCAGGTACTCGTTAATACTTTTTGGCCGGAGGAAGCTGTTTGCAAAAGAATCCAGCTGAAATTGGACATTCGTGAAGGCATCAGAGTGATGGTTTGTTGGAGTCAAACTAGAGACCACCCGTGTATTGCACGATATCTTTAACCATGGCACTTCCTGTACACTAACAGAAATACCTTTCATTAAATACCAGAAAACGGATAAGAAAAAAAACAACTACAGTGAAATGCATGGGAATAGCCAGTTAAACCAATTATAAGAAAAAGGAGTGAAAAGAACAGCGATTAAAGAACTAAGAGGACAAAGCGTTCAGCCTTGATAAATCTCTGGACGATGCGCCACGCATTCGACTTTATCAAGCATTGTTAGATGTGATTTGAATGCGCATATGGCTTACGCAATTACGAGGATCTGTCAATGTACTGAGTCAGGGGTGTTACTATTCCGGACAAGTCTGCTACTATTTAACAGAGCCCGTAGAGGCGGAAGACTAAGTGACGAAATCGAACCAGCGGCCATGTGTGTATTGCACATCACCTCAAACCACTGATCACGATTTATTTGCGTATGGTTAATGTTAAGGTCATATAGTTACGAGACAGCCTATCTCAGTAAAAGAAACACTTTTAGATCGCGAAGGCTCACCAACTGTGATGCTTTCGAGGGTTGATTTTTCTTTAATAATGCCCAATTTTCTAATTCTGTTATATGCAATGAATCTTACAAAAAAAAATTTTTTAAATAACAGCGATGACGTTTCTTTCACGTGATTGATTACCGGTGACGCAGAATTGTGGTCATGGTTGATAAGTAATGAAAGGAGTTACATTAGTTACACTGGCTAATGACAAAAAGGCAAAAATTCCGTTGGTATGACCGATTCATATCATCAGTTTTTAGAAACATCTACAACGCATACAAAAGAAAGTGTTTCTTATTTTCCCGTGGTCCATAAAAGTTTTATAAATCCTGTAATTAACGCACGAAATACTGATGCTAAGCGCAACGGCCATATATGCACTGCACGCATGGTCCTGGTTCAATCCCGCGCCAAGTAAACCAAGATTCCTATCCTTCCAAAGTTGGCATATTGCTATCAATTTTGCCAGTGAGCCATAAGGGTTGGCTGCAGCTGGCGGTGTAAGCTTGGGAAAGCTCAAGCGCAGCCGTATCAGGATTCCACATAAAATCTACTAGACGAGCGCGCAGCGTCATTCATGAGAAGACAGAATCCTCAAACGAAAGCCGAAACCATGCTCAAACCCGAAAGCGCAACGAATCGACTAAAAGAAATGTCGCGATACATGCAATATGTGAAATCGGATCATGAAAAAGGAGAGGAAAAACTGCTGATGCTAATGAAATGGTCGTCGGTTTCGTTGTCTTCACTCATAACAGTCGAAAAGTCATTTAGTTTTTCCCACGTCAGAAAGGTCGACCAGTTTTTCCAAGCATTGTTTTTATGGGCTTTACGAAATCGTATACAAAAAAACGCTCACAGATAAATGTAGCAGCTGAGTTTAAGATTACTGAATAAAGAAAATTTTGAAACAAATTTTAAGAGTCAAAAAGATTGTGAGTATTTCTAGTACGAATGGAGATCAACTCATACGGCCCAGTTCACCAATACCATCGGTGTCGCTAGTAATCCCGTTCATCATCAATTACCTTGACCAAGCGCCAATAATGTCTTCTCATTTGTTATTGCGCAGCGAAAGCGAAGCGTTGTGGGTTCCACTCATTCCAGAGAACCAATTAGGAGCGTATTCATTGTTGGTGAAAAGGTAGCTAATAATAGCTTGTCTAGTAATAAATTACACTTCCCAGATGCTTCATACACATCTCAACACCCGTTTTTAATAGTAATTTTCGGTCACTTGGGAAATACAGCGGTTTACAGCCTCATTGCAGCTGGGTGTTTCTGGGTGTCGGACTGCGATGTAAAGCGGGGGATTCATCCCCTGGCAGGGTCTTCCAAGCTGAGGAGTCCGGTGTTTCCATCAGGAAGCCTAGCTAAGAGTAAACCAATACCATGATCCACTACCGTTCTGGTATCAAATTAGTCACAAGATGGCAAATCTTTCTCTGATCCATAGAAGCTGCGACTACCTGTAGTGGTGAAGGCCTGAGGCAGACTTTGGCCAGGCTGGCCTCGGGATTCCAGAGAACCATAATGACTAAACCAGAAAACTCTAAAAAATGAAGATTATGCTGGGGCCTGCACAACCAGTGAGGACGGGCCGTACATGTATCCAAGTAAGTGGTCTTCTGTTCTCATTCATATGTCATTGTGGACACCTATTTGCTCCTATCTTTTTCTTCTCATTCTATCTCAAAGACTTTTCATTATTCGCCACCCTTGCAAAGGTTTTTACTTGCTGAAGAACATAGTACGAAAAGAAAATCTCCTTAAATTCCAATCATGGTGAAAATCCTTTGCTCTTGACAACACGCTTTCACATAAAATAAGCAACTAAAAGCTGAACTCATCCTGCGAACAAGTTGAAGAAATGAATAAAAAGTGAATTAACTTGGATCAGTCTAATTGTTCAGTGAAGCAATGATCCAACGCTTCAATTTTATTCTGTAAGCTATAATGCCTGCAACGCCTACTCAGTCCTATCCGATTGGTTGCCAGAGGTACTTCCCTTACTCCTAGCCAATCTCGCATAAGGTGGCGTGTATCAGCATACTCTCAACTTAGGATTGTGGCGACTGAACTTTAATAGCTTCCACTTCGATCTACCAAGCTACCGTGTGCGAAACAATGCCAGTACAAAATCACCATAGTATTTTCGTATTCTCCTAGTAGAAAAACCATACAGTAGTGGATGGTGACTGACTTCTGATGATGCCAATA
Organism: Angiostrongylus costaricensis; assembly: GCA_900624975.1. Classification (NCBI taxonomy): domain Eukaryota; kingdom Metazoa; phylum Nematoda; class Chromadorea; order Rhabditida; family Metastrongylidae; genus Angiostrongylus; species Angiostrongylus costaricensis. The sequence continues at coordinate 7,843 of UYYA01005155.1, read as the reverse complement.
ACCAAGGATTTGAGTCTATTCACCCACGATATGGCAAAAATAATGAAAGGGTAAAACATATGATGAAGCCAACATAATGTAGATCTTTACCAAGTAAGAAAGCTCTTCTTTTTTCTACAAAGATGAATTTCCATCTTTCTAGAGTTCATGAAACTTATTCCTGCGCCCTTTTCTCTAGGGAAGCTGATATTTCGAAGGCGAAAGTGATTGAACAAGCGCAATCTCGTTCAGTCGTACACAGTGGTGTTTCCCACTCGTATCGTCGATTCTTGCGGCTACCGATCTTACGAAGGGAATTCTAAAATATTTGCATTTTTCTGTTCTCTAAAACTTTTGAAAACGTGTATTCCGAGCTAGTTTAAAATGGAAAGAGTATTTTATGAAAAATCATGAGTGCCATTAAAGTGATCTGAATCCGTTTTAATAAGTCTTTAGGGCTGTGGACTTCCCAAGCGATCTAACAGTATGCTAACCACGAGATTATAAAATGTGATTGAATTATCAAAATCAAAGTTGTCAAAGATAAAGCAAAACGGATTATCGGGAAAAAAACCAGTTAAAAAATTGTATACCACTTTTTTGTCTTTAGGTGGATCTCAAACGAGTTCGAAGAGATTCGCGACCGTGCGAGTTTTTTTTTCGACAACCGCCGGTAGTTTCTCGATTAAGTCAGAAATTTACGGAGATGAAGCTTCATAAACTTAGTTTTAAGAAGGAATCTGACCTCTCGCACTAGGATTATATAAAAGTTCTAAAAAAAGCTTTAGGCGTGGTCAACCGCTGAGGGATGCGCCATGTATGCGACTTCATTAAGCATGGCCGGAGGTGACTGAATGCCTATTTAACCTTTACAATGGCTCGTGGCGGTCTACCGATGTGCTGAGCCAGTGCTGATATCCTCCCAGACAAGTCTGATGCCAAATTGACGACACTCGAGAGATAGAACGCTTGGTGAACCAGGTGCGCGGGGATCGATCCCATGAGCATTGCAAGGCGCCTCCCACCACAGCACTGCACGCGCCCCTATTCCTCTAAAATATTTTCTAAATTTGAAGCCTACTTAGAAATCGACCTTTCAAAAAATTGAATCATAAACGTGAAATCTCGAATTTTTGTAAGTAATCGAAATAAACGATTTCAAAGAATGATCGTTAGATGTGGACAAAATGACAATAATCCACTACTGCTTCGTTCTCGGTCTTAGCTACGCTCTAATGAAGAAAAAACGAAGAAAAAAACATTTCGCTCCTCCTAAAAAAAGATCAAAACTCCAGAATCGTCGGATTAGTTATGCTTTTGATTAGTAAGTTCTATAATTTTTAGTCGAACTAGAAGTCCGTTATGAACCAAGACATGGTTACCCGACATAGAAAGGTTGAGCGACGTACTGAATCCTTTGTAAATTGTCACGAATGCGTAGTCAGTTTATTGCTTCAAGCAGTTTAATTAGCTTCAATCAATACTGAAATACGTTTCTCGTCTCATAAACTCAACAACTTAAACGCGTTATTTTTCTCTTTTCCATTGATTTTCATAACAAATGGCTTTGAAAGGAACGGGTGTGGCGGAGTAGTCGGAGGCGCCCTGCAATACACACGTGGAATCGATCCCTGCGCCCATGGCCCACCAAGCCTTCCATCCCTCCGGAGTCGGCAAATTGGTACCAGGTTTGTCTCAGAGGATAGCAGCACTGGCTCGATAGATCGGTAGGCCACCGCAAATCATTGTAAAGGCCAGTTATACATTCAATCAATTCCAAACGACGCCTAGTGAGTCGAATGCATGACGCATCCCTCAGGGATTGATCAACGCCGAAAGCTTTATCCTTTTTTATTCTTTTCTATGGCTTGGAAATAGGTATGTTTCAACAAAAATAGATTTTGATAGAAATTGTTTTGGAAACTTCTGCTCAAATACATGCCCTATTGAAAGTAAACGAGGAAACAGCGAACATAATAAATGACCAGAGCATAATGTCATGGTAAGAAGAGGCCAGAGTATAACATTAAAAAGGCTACATAACTAGATAGATGAAACAAAAATTCATCACGTGTGGTTTTATTTTATGTTCGTCATGACTGCGTACTCTTAGACTTATTCAGATCTCATCTCGGACTTTAGATCTGATGATTAGTTTAACCCACAAGGATGAATTTGACAATGAAGAGTGACATGATTCTGATCTTCATGTCTATAAAAGTGGATCGTTACAACGAAGCACATACAGTAATTTTTTCGTCGTTGCTAGTGCCAATAACCTACCTCAGTGACTAGGAATTGGTGAATGACAATAGAGACATTAGATCGAAAGTATCCATGAAATGGCTGGTTCTGGAGAGGTCTAAAGACTAGAACCGGATCGAAGTCCATGCCATCTATCCGTTCGTTTGACCATCCATCCGCCTACTCGTCCGTCCGTCGGTCCGTCCGCAAATCCTTCTGGTCATCCGTTTATCCGTCTGTCCTTCTTTCCGCGAGCTCATCACGTACTTAAAAATTCTACCATAATTGCTTTACATCGTGTTTTTGACTAATAGGGGCTGACATCTAAGATGATAGAACGAATTGAAACAGCGATTCAAATATTTCAGAAACTATTTTAGTGTACACTCATTATGTTCTTTCTGTTTTAAAAACCATATTTTGGGTTAATGGATCAGATAAATGGCAACATTTGGCTGAAGTACTGCTAATCGCCGACCAGGTTGAACAAACACATTAAAGGGTTTCAATCGCCCCTTTAGTCCGAAATTGCTGCTCAACAATGAGCCAGTCGTTCGATGACACGACGATCATCACATTTTTCGTATGAGAATGGTTATTTTCACCTTTTTTTAAAGAGTAGGTAGCAATGAATAGCTTGATGGGCTAGAAGGAAGCTTGCAGGTACTGGAAAACAGAAAAGGGCTCCTTTGTATTGGAGAGTACCCTAAAATGACTTCTAACTCTGTACTTCTCCTCAATAGACTTGAAATATCCTAATATAAAGTAGAACGTTGAGTATGGGAAAAAAAATGAGCGCTACTTCTCAATTTCGCTATAAATATAGGCGATTTAAAAATAATACTTTAGACAATTCTAACTTTAAATAATAGATTTAAATATATCCGAAAGAATAAACGGCCAATCAAAGTGATATTGGCTAAATCGCATTTCGACAGACGTCCGATACCAAGCAGGGGGTCGTCGACAAGCCAAGGTTAACCTCCGACACACTTCCTATACAAACGTCTGTTCGAAATTCTTTTCTCGATAGCAGACTTTGCGTTGGAGTGAGTAGTTTCCACAGCATACTTATTATTCTAGATCCCTAGAAGGCGCTCAAGGAATACTGTTGTAATCACGGTCACAAAAGGCTAGCTGCAACAGAGGGATTCATTACAGTCTCGCTTCATTGGCAGGTCGAATACCTGTGGATTTCCCTAGGAATCCAAAAATAGCAATACAGGAGTGCTTCTAGTCTTCAGCGAAGGCACTCGACTTATGGATCGACTAGAAGCTTTGTTGATGTTGTGACTCGGATTCTTTCGGATCCACAGCGATTACTATGATTACAATGGACTACGTTTAGTGCACTGACCACACGTCGATGATGTAGCAAACTGACTGCGCTCTTCATAATGTGAAAATTTGTAAATGAGAAAAGCTGAAAAAATACGTATAAAAAATTGTTTGATATAAAAACGATTGCTGTAGGTATATTTAGTAAATCGGGTTGAAATGTACAAAAATGAGTACTTGAAAGGTGCAATAAAGAGATGAGGAAAATACACTCCGCACAAAGTTATAGAGCATCTTGAGCATGGTCGATTCCTTTACTCTGGAAGCCATTTGGCTCTTATGGGAATAGCGTTTTCCAGGAAAGAAGAATTTCCACTCAAAGACAACTTAAATGGCCATGAAACCAAAAAAAAACCTCAGAATTGAATTTCTTTCTCATTTCGCTTATGAAATGTGGATCCCATCTTACGAAAATCAGATGGATTTCGGCTAGCGGTACATCAGCTTAATCAATTTTGTTAAATGAAACACCAAAGTGGATGGATCCGAACAGTTTAGGGAAGAAAGAAAGTATAAAAGAAAAGAAACCGAGAATGTTATGCTTCTCTGGCTATTGTATTGGAGTCGCCTCTAGATAGTTTTATTCATTCCAATAGTACACGATCGTCTCTCGATGGTGTCCATAAATCCATAAAACCTCCATAATCCTCCCTAAGTCCATTCCTGTTGCAATTCTATTTATGATATGATAGTGGTTTTTTCTTATGCAATACCAATAAATATGGAAAGACGATGTCAACGAAGTGTGTTCATTTGACATGAACGACCTTCATATAAAACAAGTCATTATCACCCGCCCAATATGGCTACAATTCAGCCCACCAGTAGCGGCACTGGAGGGATTTCTAGCGAGAGTGACTTCACGTTGAACAACACCGATCTGATCACGATGTTCCGTTACCGTTAAAGGAAGGGTCGTAAATGACAGGACCAGAAGACCAGCAGACAAGGACGATTTCATCATGGATGGATGATATTCGACATTTGTTATTTGATCACTGTACTCAGTTGGCACAAACATTCAAATAAGAAATAATGCCTCAGTAACTAACGAGAATGGTTGGTGACAAGAAAATAGCACATTTACCAAAACCGTGCAACGCCATCGACTACATTGTTCCAATTTTGTCGTTATATTCCGTTCTCGTAGTAACTTAGGACAATAAGTTGACAATAACTGGTTAAAATTTTCCAGTTTTCAAAACAGCATTTACACTAGGCTTATCTACATCCAAAGTGGAAACAAGGTCCTAGGGAGCACTCTTGCAAACCATTTCAATAGAAGGTTGCTGAACCTCGGGGTTTGTGGCCAAATGAGCACTAACTTGAGCAATCAAATGTGATGTAAGCGCATTTGCGTGCGTAAATGTATGTGTATATGTATGAGTAGGCATATATATATATATATATATATATATATATACGTATACGTATGTATATATATACAGGAGCACGTATATGTATGCGCATGCTCCTGTGTATACAGATATGTATGTGTATATGCATGTGTACGTGTCACTGAACGTGTATATGCGTTTGTCGTGAGTAGAAGACAAATCCATGACTTTTGTGGCCAGGTCACGACGGTGTCCGGCCGATTCGAATGGTCGTTGATTGAACCGAATGAGAGAATGATAGTCTCATTAGGGCACGTGCTTTGCTGTTGATGACCGTTGCCGGTTTCTGATGGATAGCACTGACAAGTTTTTCGTCATGCAATCACTCAATCATCTAACCATCATCATTGTCATCACAACCGTATCGCACGCATGCGCATACTATCAGAAATGCGCACCATGTAGGAAACCTTACTGCTTTTATTAAATCAAGTGAAGACGACTGAAAGTGCTCGCTCAAAAACTTCCATTTTTAATACGCTTGTCGGAAATTTCAATAGTGACATTTCTATTTAAAGAACCCATTTCAACAAACAGAGCAGCTAGCACATTGCAAGTAATTCTTTATTAAACCGACTGTTACTTAATCATCGACTCTGAAGAGGGCGACAGTGTCGAACTGCTAGCCGAGTAAAGTTGGTAATAACAAACTAGTGTAAGTTGAACAATCTAAACAAATAAACTAACTCGTACCCGTTATAATTTGAGTACTATTCTACTGTTCTGAGCACATTATGGTACATCATATACTTTTTGGAACAAGTAGCGTAGTGGTGGGAGACGCCGTTCAATCAAGCGAGCCTCTTGTTCGACAACGCAATAGCCCAAGAAAGTCTCAACGACTTGAGGTCGAAAAATCAGTACCTGACTTGTCTCTGAAACTCTCAATCCAATCCGAAAATGCTAATGAGCAACTGTGGTGACGGCGTAGCTGGACCTTAGCCGAGCAGCTCCAGATTCCGGAAAAAATCTACTCGAAAACATTCAGCAACATTCATTAAGAAAAGACAGAATCCTCAAGCATCAGTGGAGCTATATACAGAACCGATGATCTTCGTAGATGATGCATGCGAGGAAAGAAACAGAACGAAAGAAATGCCTGGGCTCGCACAACATGTGTAACCAGGTCATGTAAAAAAGTGTGTCGTGGACAGAAGCCGTTTATCATGCTCTTTGACAACATACTGAGACTTCCGCAAAGAAGAACAATCCTGACACAAATGGGACATCTGTGATATATTCAACTCTACCACAACTGTTAAAGAACACCAAATCACGGAGACATCAGTCGTTCGCGAATGAGCGCAGGTGTTCGTTACATAATTCCTCTCTATTTTTCAGTTCATCCGTTCATGGATGAGCAAAAACATTAACACGAATAAATAAAACCTTTTCAAAATGGCATAAATTTAGATCGAATAACTATAAAAAGATAATGTTAAGTTCTTATTTACTGCCCATTAACATTTTTTTCACAAAACGCATGGTTCGAAATACAATCACCGTGATGATAAGAAATTTGCAAAACTAGACCATAGGTTTAGGATTAAGACCATACGTCAGATTTGAAACCGCGAGCACGTCTTCCGGGAGCTCACGTGTAAATCAGGCCTAGGGTCCAAGTTTTGCAAGCATCTCGACATCACAGTGGTTTTAAAAATATAGGTATAAATACAAAAATAAATACAATAAACACAACTTTAACCTTTTTTGTTTACTGCCTATTCTTTTTTAACGGTAGGGTATGTTGCGAAATACAACTTGTAAAATGCTGAGATATTTGCAAAACTCCGACCGCAGATGTCTGCAGTGGGGAACGAACGCGCTATTCTCCTTTCCGGGGAGTAACGCGTTCACCACCACACCATGCGGGCCCTTCGTCTCGCCTGTCTCTCAGTCTCAAAAAAAATATAATAAATATGTTGCTTTACGTAAACACAAAAAATTTGAGAGCGAATAATTGCGAACTATAAAGCTGCACATTTTTTAATCCGAATCAATATTATTAGCAATATTATTGTGAAGCAATCCGAATCAATATTAACAGCTCCCAATCCAGTTTAACAGATCCACGGATCTCCCTCATATGAAGGATCACGAGCCGGCTAGTTGTGACGCTACGTCCCCAGGTGAAGCATTGGTGATTAATCGCGGACCAAAAGCGACCTTTGCTTCCCTGAGACGCAGGTGGATCCAGAGGATGGACTCACTGTTTCTGCCGTGCCGATTTCGCACATGCTTTCTCTATTTGCGAGACGTATTCACGCATGCATGTGTGGGTGCGTTCTCGCTTGTGCGAATTGTATTCTACGAGATAATGCGGCCAAAAGCCTGCAATCAAATGATAGGAAAGTGTATGGGAGGCGGTTAGAAGTAGCCTACAACAAATAAGTTCCCCGTCTACTCTGGGAGAGAATGGTAACCTACCCGTGAGTATACACAGTCCCCACGTTCAGAGCACAGCAAGCTATACGTGGGTATCAAAAATGCTAAACACAGTAAAAAAAAACGGGCCTCATTCTCCTCACCCCGAAAGAGCCCCAATTTCGCAGCGTTGGGTAGGATGAGTATGGAGAGGATGGTAAAATCTTAGGGCCAATGGAAGCTGCCTGGATTTCAAAGAACTGTGGTGACGATCTGTACCTACAATGCACTTACACTTGCATCCGAGTTCTCGATAGAAGACTTGCTAAGAGACGTTCGTCTCCAGAAACACTCGAGCTGATACGCCGATGTAGAATCGCACGAGCCGCAGGCAACCGTGAACTAACGTCCGAACTTGCAAAACAATGCTGACAGGTGATAAAAGATCATAAAGATAGAAGAACAGCAGCAATAGTCGAAGCTGCAGAGGGTGGGAAAAGCATTCGCAAAGCACACCGAAT